>SNQN01005670.1:0-35167 GCA_008642245.1 Bassia scoparia | reverse complement strand
TGCTGTTACGTACCTATCTCGCTTTCCACAAAAGTCGCGCAAGTTAACCATGTATCAACATCAACGTGTAAACCATCTAAGCCACAATACATAAAATCCAAATTATAGATGATATAAAACAGAAGTGGATTCAAAGAATAAAGAGATAAAACTGCCCAACGAAAAGGCCGAAAAAAAAATAATAAAAAAAGTTAGAAATATTTCCCAAAGATAACCAGCAGAATAAAGATGAGAATACCTTTTAGTAGAAGCCTTGATAATAAGAAGAAGGAAATAATGTCTTTTGGAAGGATGAGATAAATAGGGGTTTAGAGAAGATGAGGTGAGGTCGGGTTTGGAACTTTGAAATTGGAAAGAAAGCCATGGTTGGTTCTAAAGAAGCTAGATAAGCAGAGTTAATTGAATAGATGGAATTTATGGAGAGGAGATATATAGAGCAGGTGTGTCTTCGAGAGTAGTCATTTAGTCATCCGCCTATGGCCATAAATAATCTTGTCTCAAATGTCCCGAATTTTCGCGGTGAGTTGCTAAACTTGTCCACTTTGAATAGATATACGGCGAAAGGAAAGAAAGCAGATAAGACAAATAATAATATAAGACATACTTTGATCGGCACGTGTGCAATATATTGGCGGAATTGACATCGAGTTAAATGGCTTTGACAATTGGTCAAGCAAACAGATTAGCCCTATTTAATGGTAATTTTTGGAAAATTTTTTTGTAAAAGAATAATCTGGCGTAATATTCCGTTCAAAAACTGAATTTTTTATAATATTTATCGGACAAAATATTCCCCTTATAATTACAGTCATATTTGGTTTTATATACATTTTGTATAAATAAGAGTATTAGTGCTTATTTTTATATTATTGATGCTTTAAATATTAATATTTGGATAGACGTTTATGGTTATAATTGATGGTCACCATTAAGTTAAAAAAATAACATTATTTGTATGAATTAAACAACATTGGATGGTAAGTACTAGAACAAATAGCATATTAATAATTATGCTTGTATTATACATCGTTTACACAAAAGATGCTAAGGTATTGCAATCTGTGATACAAATACAACACCTTTCTTGTTGTTTTGTTTACCAAGTTCATAGGAAGCGTATTAACAGTCTATTAACAAAAAAAAAAATACTATCGTATCATAATATTATAAGACGATTCGTTACGAGTAGATGTTTGATTTTTACAACCAGGAGGGAAAATTGCAATATTCATAGTGTTATTTTTTCTAATATAGAAATAACATAAGAGTTTTTGGATAAAATTCATCTATGTTCAATAATTGAACTTGAAGGAATTTTATCCTCTAGCGAGTGTGGCGTTTGTGCAGGACTGCAGAGCGTTTAGAAAGAACAAATATGAATTTGTAATAGGTCGTTACAGGTATTGATATTTTGTAATGCCATTGTTATCAATATGCATATATTTTGAATATTGAAGCCATTGTAGTGGCAAATGCCATAATTGACATATTGTGATTCATTGGTTTTCAATGCAGATACAAATTCGAACGTTTCAGATATTTGCGCATATCTGGGTTAGAAAACAGATATGTTTCCATCAAAGCTCTTGGGTCTGATCGGATGAAAGACTAACCTATGAAACCAATCATATCTAATCATAGTGATAATACTTGTAGTTACACTAACATATATCTCTAGTAGCAAAATCGACATTATACTATAATATGCTATTACATCAAGCGGTATCTCTTTGGTCTTCTGGTCCTTTGGGCCAATGATGATGGCATCACTGCTGCAGAGTTTACAGCGACCGTCATAAATTCGAAGTGAATAATTTACAGCTATTCCAATTCACTTCAAACGAATTTCAATTCTCGCACAGCATCATCTCGCTCTGATCGTGATTGAGACAAGGAGTAAAGAGTGTTTCATGATAGAATGCATATCTTCACACAATTAGAATAACAGAAAATGTATTTTCAGGATAAGATGTAGCAAGCATCCACAAGAAGCTGAGGAAATAACAAAATCTCAGCCATGTTTGTATGGCAGTTAGCTGAGGCACAAAATGGAGATTACGCAGAATCATAACGATAAGATATCATAAGTCTACAATATAGTAAAGCTAAATTTCATCGAAAATTCAAGTCTGACAACAGCATATGTAAATAAACATATTTGACAAGCCAGTAAACAATTTTTGTGTCTAATTCTAAGCATTATGCTTCTGAGCAAACTGTAAGTAGTAACACTACTCTTAATTTTTGCATAATGCTTCCTGTTATGAGCATTTATATATCTCGCTCTTTCCATGAAAAGTCTGTTTCCTTCCAAGTGACAACTCTTCGGAGATCGTGAGCATCTGCAGAATGTCTTTTGAATGTTTGTCACTTTCTCCGATGCTTTTCTCCCGTACAATTCATGTGTTTCTTTAGCACCTTCGAGTCTCATCTCTAACAATTAACATTATACAATGCCCTAGAAATGCCCGAAGGGTCTGAGAGCAAGTGTCTACAGCATCTGTTGAAGCAACCACTCCTGCGCTTCGTCACCTTCCTGTCATGCCAATAATAACCTTGAGGCCACAGTAGCAATGAACATGGGATTCCTGATCACACTTGAGAAGTGCACTCATGAGCCGTATATTTTTAGCGTTGAGGAGGGGACCACGTCCAATGGCTCTCCAATTGAAAGCACTGGTTAAAGATACTGGTAGACGCAATTCTGAAGCCTTTGCCAACAATATCGCCTCTTTATCTTGGACTCAATGGTCTAAGTTCAAGCTCTTACAGCTGAAAGCCAAAGTTATTCAGATCTAAGAGATTCCTTTCCTAGCCATCAGAAAAACTGCTCGAAGTTTACTCAGTCCAGTCCTTTTCTTTCGAGATTTTCCCATGCCAAACCACAAGGGGTGAGTCTGCTAGTGAACCTTTTTAAGACCAGAATTCAAAGTTCGCTAGCCTTCACTTGTTCTTCATAGACTCTCGATGAAGTTGTCAAGCTCAAGCCACAGCTTGATAAGAAAGAATGATGGAGAAAACGCGTGTGTACTATCCTTAATAACGCACTCATTATCCCATCTTGTCGGAAATCTATATAGTCTCTCTCAACAAGGCTGATTTCACCCAACTCTTTCAAGTGCCCCTCTTATCTTGATGCCCTTGGCATAGAGCATGCTTAGCCTTTCAGGTTCATCGGATTTTCAAATCCAATTTAAAAGCAGCAAGCCCAAATCTCTCAAATAAGTTTAAGAGATAGACATACGCATCCGAGAATAGCTCGACAGCGGCAATCATCACCAGAAAGCCGATTTTCCTTGTTGCACACCCATAACCAAAGAACTTCAGTGAGGCACTATGTTAACTGCTACTCCGCAACATGCCATCAAGAGTGTCCTTAAGTCCATTGATTCTCAAGTTGTGCTTTAAGGCCATAATACTCTTGTTCGTCAAGGAAGGACAGCGAAGAGTGCATGAGCAATATTAGCTTGGCAGTTTAACAGACTAATCTTATATGACCATCTTTCAGCTACAAAGGGAGCATACACTACTTTGGATTTTCTTTTCTAATCTCTTCTTTTGCTGAACAAGACAAATCTACAACAGTGTCTAATTATTGCTGGCAGTCACAACAACAGACACGTTAGACCTTCTGCTTCATCAAGCTTTGGGATCATTAACAATTCCTCTCTCTTTTGTAAGGCCTGATACCTCCTTATATCTTTCAACATCATGGTATTCCATTAGTTTTCCAACTGCGAGTAATCAATGCTGGTCTTTGGGAGTTTCCTAGCCTGTTTAAGCATTTCTGGATTCTCTTACGTTTCAACTGGCATAGAGAGCCACAGTTAACATGCAAGGGGCAGACCCAGCCTGGAGTAAAGCTACCCTCTCATTAGCAGTTACAATCTGACTCCACCAGCTCAGAGTCAGGTATATTTCAAGTTCACCACCTGTCTTGTTATATTCTTGCTCAACTAGAGCTGAAGCCACAATTACGAATTCGGAATTGCTTTACTCCCTAGCTATCACAGCTTAGATCATCAGGATTTGGCAATCGCATGTCAGCAAAATGATCATTCTTGGGACATCTTGAATGCCTCTTCTTCTTTTTATAAACTGTCTACCTAAGGCTATCTTTCAGCAGGAACTCTTAGTAGCGCTGCATAAGATATCCTACAGAGGTGTTAGGATTAGTTTGAACTACAGTTTATAAAGCAACTAGTTCTTTGATGTAATCCGATTAGAATTTAGCATATTAGTAGATCTTCATATTTTGAGATCAATTATGATATAACTTTTATGTGATCGAAAATGTTTTGCAGCTTTGATCAGGACTATTATATGCTATTCGTTAAGTGAATAGACGGTATCTACCCTTACCAACAGCAAGTCAATCTACGGGTATGCAGCCAGGAGTCGAAGTCCTCAAGCGACTACTTACTTTGGATCAATGAGTGTAACACATGGTTCCTTCTCAGCTTAGCTTCTCAAAGACGAGTGAAATACGGGCATTGAGTGACAAAAATCCTATCTGTGAACGTTCATTTTCTTATCTTTATAATTCCTAAGAATAATCCCTTCGGATCGTCCAAACTGGCGTATATATATCCACTTTCTCTTTAGAACATGATCAAAGTAATGCTTAACTTCCTTTCAAAATAACTAGTCAAAACCTGACACATTTGAGTTATTCTCTTGGGTTTGTCGAAGCTTGGAAGTAACTTCTTATCAATCTCGTCCTTCAACACTAGCCTTCTAGTCTGCCTAATCTTCGCTCCTCGATCCGATTCCTCTGTCCTCTTATCAAGATTCCTCATATCAGGATTTGCGGGGACATTAAAAAGAACACTTAATCACGCCAAGTGTGTGTGACGGAGAATTTTATTTCTATATCATATACCAGTTTTGGTAAAAATAAGTTCAGTTAAGAAAAACTAAGTATCTACGTTGTTTCAATAGTCACCACGCAAGCGAAGTAGTTACAGATTCAGTCACCAAAATACAAATCAGATATTTCATCATTTCAATATATATCATGCAAATTTTTTGACTTTCAAGGTGTCTCCATGTTCAGTGAATAAAATATACCTAGTAGTTCAGTATAGATCTCAAGATCTTACAGGCTAGTCTAGGACGTTTACCTTGACGGAGTTGAATGCTCGTCAAGACTCAATAATTTACGGGATACTACCATGGTTTCCAGATGCTCGAATTGTCAATATTTAGTATATATCAGCTTCAAGATCCTAAGCACATTTTTCCTGCCGAGGATAGGCCACTAAAGAGATTACCATCTGCGGGTCAGACGCTGATCTCGAAAGAGAGTAAGTGTGCAATGATGGTGAGGGAAACGATCACTTCGGCTCAAAAAGGACAAGTTCAATGTGTTTTAAACTAGCAACTCTATTATATTCGCATGGGAGTAGCGATCGGTCAGGCAAGTCAGGCGACCGGGCAGGCCCCATGAGACCGGTCGTAAACCGGTGCTACAAATTCTAAGGAAATAACAACTCTTAACACGCAATCATTTTATAATGTTTAAAATTTGGTGGGGGTGGTTATCAAAACGATAAAAAGTATTAAAGATATATTATTCATCTCAAGTCAATGACTTGCCTCTTAGCTGGTGTAACTAATCTAAACGGACACAAGGCTTCGGTAAATATGTTCAGTATTGATGAAATAAATACTGTATACCAATCTTTTTAATAGGAAAAAGATGTTACCTTTATGTATGACAAGCTAGCCTTTGAAAAAATGTTAGCCAATATAATTAGAATTAGTGATCTGGATATATAAGACCAGCATCTCGCGTTTAAGTATTTCGAAGCTCAAACGGAAAAGATTGCTTTGAACTCAACACACGAAAATGTTGGAAAATTACATGAAGTGTGTAACAATCTAATGGTTTTTACAAGACCTGAATTTGGATATAATCAAGATTGGTACTAATCGGAAGCTAATCTATCAGTATAAGTCTGGTGAAGTTTGCCTAAAGGGTCATCTGTTGACTACAAACATATTTATATCGTATTCGAATAATCTCAAAGGGTCGGAGGTTTCACGCAGAGCATTTAAGCTGGTTATTCAGTGGTTTTTGAATTCATGCATGATACGTTGGGTTCATTTTTTTTCTGAATCCGCAGTATTTTAAAAAATTATTTTCTTGGAGTCTTTCTATGTTTCTTTCTATGAAGTATGTTGGAATGTTTATATACGCAGAAACAAGATGAAAAAACATAGTGAATAATGATTAGGAATATTATTTTCGGAAGATAAACGTGGAAAAACTTTCTGACGAAAAATTTAGATACTACTTGCTTGAGAAGCAAGGTATTGGTGCGGATACGATAAAAGAGGGAAAATAACCAGGAATGAATGAGAAAGTGCAAATCAAAAGACATAATCGGGGTTATTTTAGGGAAGAGGTATTTAATAACGTGAAAGTATTTGTGAGGCGTTTTATGTATGCGTCAGGATGATGAAGAAGCAATAAAGGGAAAAATGCGAAGATAATAGCTCATAACAGGGAAGAGTATATAACGGTCATCAGAGTGCATGCGTAATAAATAGAGACAACCTCTGGAAGTTTGATAGAAATGACGTGTTAGGTGCATAAATTTCTAATAGGTAGATCGTAAGAGAAAGCGTATATACGATCTCTGCGATTACGAAACACAAGGAATTTTTTGTTTCATAGAGAGGGATGTAGCGTACAAATTAAGAATAATTATCAACGGACGTCTACAATCTAGAAATCACGGATTTGTTTTATGCTAATTATCTCCTACAGTGTATATCGCTATTGTGTTTTTATACAGAAAAATGTCTGTAGAAGATGTGGGACTAAAACAATTAATTTCCTTGTTGAAGGGAAGATTTAATATATTGTTAGCTAGAAGCATAATCTTGGGCATTGTGCTGAGAAGAATCTCGGGATCATCCTCTCACTAAAAATTCACTACCTAATTAAACTTGAAAGTTAATACATCGTTCAACTACTTTCAGATAATATGACAATACTTCAACTTCGCATGGTGAACACATCTAATTATCATTTTCAGATATATCAATGTTTCCAAAGTAATATCTATCACGAATTAAATGTGATAATAAAGATCACTAAAGTCTTATTTTTCAATATGCTTAATAATTCTGTACCTCATTCAAAATATTTTATATCACGATGATTTCAAAACGTAAGAAATTAGTTAAGTTATTATGAAGAATAGTGAGATATATATAATCTTATCTGAATTTTATCTGAAGATTACTCTTGTTAATAGTAGGAGAAAACTTGACTATACTCTCTTCAATTTTTTTAATTTTTTGTGTCAGACTTTCATGTTTATTATATGAGTTTTCTTAATTCGTGGAAGTATATAAATTAATGGTTATTAAAATATAAATAAAAGTGTGTAAAAAAACACCAAGAATTTTGATATCATCGGGCTTCATTTAATATGTATGGGTTATTTCATTATTTATCATTGGTATCCAATGGGATTTTTGGCTTTTCTCATTTACATATTCAGTTATTCTAGTATATAGAATATTATATAATAATGAAAGTTTTTTTTTTTGAAATATAATGTTGGAAATATATACTATGAAGAAACTAAGAGGGAGAGTATATGTTTTCTAGGATTGAGTGTAAGTCTGATTTATGGTGCTAGCAAACTTAAAGGCATTTTCACTGACGGGAAATATGTGGGAAGTTGAACTGTTGAGATTTTATTTATTCTAGAGATATTTATGTGCACTGCTAGTATAGGGTTTTGACAGTGTTAATAGAGAACTAAGTAGAGTATAAAGCCTATTCAAGAGGAGGAGGAACACATAATCAAATATATATTATATGCTTACTTAACTATGTTATCACATGTTTCTGATAGTTATAAATATAATTTCAAAAATCACTTGTATGATATATTTGCGATAAAGATATGAAATATATATTTATTTTCAGTTAGTAGATTATCATTGGATTTCGATTTTTTTAGAAACTGGGTGTTTTATAAGAAACAGTTATATAAACCAAGACTAAATTCATGTGACTGCTATATCCATTTGGGTAGGTAGAAGTATACGTTTGTGCGGTACGGATTTAAATATTTGTAATAGGATATCATGTATTTGATAAGGTGATGGAAAACGACATACACCAGTTAAAATAGAGATTACAATAGTATGCGATACTAGTCAAGAAAAGATTTCGAAACTCTAAATTAGGGTGATTCGTTATTTGGAAGATTCTGCACAATCGTGGGATTTATGTACTTGATGACGAATACAGTTGGGTCACTGGATAAGGCGGGCTAATGCGGGCGAATTGGGGTTAACGAATCTTGAATTTACGGGTCAATGATACATGATTCCACGACGTCGTCAAAGCTGGTTACGTTTATTGATTTGGAATATCTAGTTGGGGCTTATATTGAGGACACAAAATAGGGTGTCACGAGGAGCGTACCGATGACGTTTCTACGAAAACCATATAGAGACACGGTGAGACGGGTAAGTTCCAGTCAGAATACGCCGTACGGACAGAGCACAAAGAATACCCGCATGAAAGTGTCACCCAGTATTACCCAATATGGTTCTGTGGTTTTTTGAAAGGGATTCTTATCAAAAGTGGGTATCCCACTCCATGACACTGGAAGTGAGGTAACGCCTTGCTAAAGGCGCAATAAAGGAGGAGCAGAAAGACACACATTAATTTTGAGATAGATCATTTCTTATTCCAGTAAAATTATGCAGAATAGGGAGATTATTCCCAACTGTATCAAATACTTGTACATCTCTCCTCTACGCTTGAGACTTTTTGATGTTCACTAAATATCATAATTAATATTATAATAGCAGATCGGAGTTGGGAGAGTTTAAGAGGCAGAAATTAGGAGCATATTTATTCATCTCTTCTGTGTAGGTGAGGCGCTCAGGATTTCCTCTAAAGCCATAGGGAGAGGGTCTAATACCTGAAACTCGATGAACGACAAATACGTCACACATGGCAAATTAGAGGGGTACAAATCGTATATGGTATTTATTGGTTTTCGCCGCTTTTGAGACTGCAGAAATATGAAAAAACTAAAAAAAATATAGAGGTGTAAGATAAGTACTGAATCAGGAGGACGGAAGGTCGCTAACACGACACAATTTATGCTTCATACAAGATAGCTAGGGTATAATAATGTGTTAGGAAGTCAGAGGAACTCGTGGACGGTAACAACTCATATAAAAGCTTGCTTACTAACATGAGTTTGCCATGTAATTAGTTATTATTGGGATTACGTTTTAAATGCCACGAACTTAATGGTGTTTGGTTATTTTTATAAAATTAAATTGGTGGGAAAAGGATGGATATATTTGTTAAAGTAATAATATATTAAATTTTTGAAATCTGTCTCTATCAAATAATTTTTATTTATTGATAATTTTTTGGCAAATTCATATAATTGGTCAAAATTAATTTATGCTCATTCTCTTCATGTGCTATATATTTTTCTATCCCAAATCACTCGATTTTTTATATGATCTATATATAGACTGATAAAATAAGTTAATTAAATCGCAGTATTTGTAAGATGTTACAAGGCAGCTGTTGATGTCATTCATATTAAATATTGATATTCATGTAGATAGTCAAAACTGATTTAAGATCTATTAAGTGAAATAGTCTTGGGAACACCATGACACATGTAATGATTTAGAATTTTAGATTTAATTCATTTATGACAAAAAAAGGGAAAAATTAGGGTATTTAAAAAGAATAATAATGTAACCATGATGTAACTTGGATATTTGAACTACAACTTGATATGCACGGAGTTTTCTACAGTATAGCTTGAAATACTGAATGTATGGATAATTTTATCGAGAAAATGCCGTGAAGGATAAATGGATGACAGTGAATTGCGTCGTGTTAAAAGATTTGGTGGAATTCATATAAGAGATAAAATTATTAAAAGACTTTATTACTAGTTATTTTGCAAAAATTTAATTAGAAGGAATGAAAATATAGATAATAAAGAATTATGAGAGAATGAAAAAAAAGTATTGGTGATATTTAGGGATATCACTAAAAGAAGATAAGAAAAAAATATTTTTTAATTGTGGTATATACTATGTACTAAACCTGTAAAAGTTAGATAAGAGAAACGCTATTTTGATGAGGGACATAAGTCTATTTCCTTTGGAAAATTTCTATATAAATAAGGATACTGATTGAGATGAGCTTACTTTTGATATTATAAGAAACGGGAAGTTTATCCTTAATGAACGATTGGTGAAAAAACTTTACAAAGTGAAATTGGAGGAACGTGGAACAGAATATAGAAGATCGTTTTACCCGTACAACGCAAAGAAAAGACAAAAAAGCGAAACAAACAGGTAGATTTGTCTTTAAATGATATTTTATTGTGGTACAGTGAACTTGAAACCGAACGTAAAAATATAAATGAAGAGGTTTCTTTCGTGATAATGTATGTTATCAATTGAAGCTGAATTAGCATTGTACTATTTTTGTGAGGGGCACAACCATACATGGTGATATGAAAAATAAATATTGAAGTAACATTGATTGCAGAATGAGACTTTAATTAAATCTAAAACTGATGATAATGGGGTGTTATAATGCACAGTATATAGTATAACACAGATGGATATATCATAGACTAACTTTTGAAATAAGAAAATAATCAATATATAAAAGACAAGTAGATAGTTGCAGTTCATAGCTCACACTAATCGCTAAGCGGATTATATTTAAACAAAGTAGAGTTACACAAGTAATTACTTAGATTATAATTTGCACACTGTATTCTTTCATGATAACTCAATTGTGAACCGTTACAATTATAAGGTTACAATATAGTAGTTGATTATGCTCACTATATGCATGTCCAAAATTTTTCTCCATAAGACTATCTATTCGTCTTATTAGTGGTGTATCATAATATCATTAATCTCTAAGTTTTGCTGACATTTTTAATCTTTTTTAGGCCATTGGGCGATATTAGTAAGGATCTTGTATCTAGTGATTTTTCTTATTGACAAGAGGGGGACCTTGGCCTTGTTACATGTCTATGTCTTGTGGGAGTATGAGAAATTTATACAGATATACAATAATGTTATAATTGAATAGGGGGACCTGATCGGGTAGCGTTAGTCAGTCTATAAAATATTCGTCAATGATTGTATCTATTCTTAGGCCAGTAGATTCGAATCGTCTTTGATATTTGTTCTTTGGTTTGAGAGACAAAGAAGTGAATCATACTGGATCATCGTATAGGGTAGGTCCTTAACGAAGACACTGTGATCGTACCATGAGTCCTTGTATTACTGATAGAGTTATTTAGTAGATTTGATATATGAATATAACTGATTACTGTCAGACTATAGATACATTTATATACATAGTGGTATTTAATGACATTATGAGATGGGTTCAGCCTTGGGCACATATCTGAAAACAGTAAACATTCGACATAAACTAAGTCATAGATTGCAATAGATGAATTGATGATAAACTGTGTAGACGATAATTGATTTGAAAATATAGCTATTTGGGCGATAAAAAAATATATCTCAATACTATTATAGAATCAAGCAATTAAAGTATTCTGGTTTTTACGAGTGCGATGAAAGAATATTACTATCTTTATATTCAACTGGTCATAAATACATTTACACTTTTCATTTATGACAGATGTTTGTTTGTATGTATAAGATTTAGAATGTTTTAAGGTTGGAGATTGGTACTAATTAAGTGTCTTACAATATGACTTGTCCATACGATTGAGGTATGATCAAATCATTCTGGTCACTCGTGTAAGTAAAGTTGATATAATCTTCTTTTTAGTATATAAGAAATATGATACAAAATGGATAAGAACAGGAAAAAGTTATGACAGAAATGTGATTGTTATTATCGATAATTATACTGTGAACCCGATGACTTGTTTGGCTTAATACATAGTAATGGAATAAAATCATAAGGAGTAGAAAAGATACTGCACTTATAAGATATGGTTTCACTTTTTCTTTTACCATGTTTGCACATGATTGCATAAATTAAACACTGCAACATGCATGTATGAAGATATACACTCATAATGTCTGATGAAGAGTGAAATATGTGACTAGTCAGGCTGAAGTGTATGCTATTGTTTGTATATGCGACTTTTGTTAAGTTGGTCGTTTTCAAATTATATAGAATTCTATGTCTTAATTGATACTTCTAATTTTTACTACTTCAACTCAAAAATTAGTTGGCTTGTTTAAATACTTGATTGGAATCTGATCAATCAGAATTCCCTTTGACACTTTGCAGATTATTAGGGTATCTGTATCTTGCGTCTTTAATCGCTCCAAGCCTATGGTGACCTGTAAGTGGAGTCGTTAGCGCAAGGGTTCTTAAATATTTCTATATTCTTTATAGAAAGATTATATAAATATGGGCTAATTCTTGTATTTATGCAATAACGTAGGTGTATCTTTCATATAGTAGTGGGGATGCGAGGGTGTTTTAATATATACTCTAGTAGTTTGTTGTTCTCTTGCGTAGGCAAAGTAGGAGTTTTAGATTGGAATCTATTAAGTCGTATAATTACTACAAAAATATGGATTTGTGCTTAATGTAGGCAGATAGTCCATTAGTTGATTATTTTATATATCCGTAGTCCTTTGCAGATGTGAGTGCAGAGAAGTAAAAGATTAATTCGCTGCTATCTAGGTATTTGCCATCGCAAAATAGCTATCGCCCAGGTTTTGCATTGGTCATTGGTATTGTCTTTACTCTTTTCTGAATTTTTAATCTTGGCAGTGAGTTTACTTTGCTTAAAAAATCTTTTATTATTTTCATGTCGTGGTATTTATGATAGGGTGTTGTTACTTGAATGTTTGATCTATTTGATTTGAGTGCTATTTCGGGGTGCTTTCGAAATTAGGGTATGTGTAAAACTTTAAGGAGGTTAAATGATTTAAAAAATGACTCCACACAAAGAAGGGAGAAAGAAGTTTAATTCACCATACTCCAAAAGACTAATTGGTGCAAGTGTTAGGTTCGGTAATGGCTTAAGTCTGATGGATAAGAGATAGACATTTTTAAGTACACGGTATTGTGAGTTAAATGCGACTAAATGGATATTAGTGTAGTTATGTGTAGCGTGGTAGAAGAAAAAATATTTAAATTATGTTGAATAATCAAAATTTTTATGTGAGATGTTTCGAGATTATAGGTATGTTGATAGTTAAATTAATA
The DNA here is from genome assembly GCA_008642245.1 of Bassia scoparia. Classification (NCBI taxonomy): domain Eukaryota; kingdom Viridiplantae; phylum Streptophyta; class Magnoliopsida; order Caryophyllales; family Amaranthaceae; genus Bassia; species Bassia scoparia. Next base: position 21,921 of record SNQN01005670.1, on the reverse strand, counting down.
GCATATGGATATACTAAATATATTGATGTAATTTTTATTAAGATATACACAACATGAAATTACACAGATTCTCAAATATGCTGTCATCATATACGTATCAACTTGTGTTTTTAATATTGTATAAATTATGAGAGTTACCTGCATGTTATGAATTATAGTAGGTGGAGGTGTTCTCTAAATCATTGAATAATTTGAAGAATATTATTAAACTATGTATGTACTTGTCATTCACACTTTTATGTTGAATTTTAGTATTACATGGTGTGAGTAAGTTTTTTTTAACTGTTCAATAAAATTCTTTTTTGATCATGCTGAAATTCGAAACAAACAAATGTTTTTCGTAATATTTCTTTGGACTAATTATATCATGTGTATTTCCTAGTACTTAAGTCGTAATCATGTTAGTAAATTGGATGAAAATGAAATAATACAATAAAAAATTAATAAAAAAATACAAGCGCACATCTCAATGTTCGTTACGTCCTGATGGGCTATGAGAGTATTAGATAGAGAAAGTTAAGCGTTTTAGGGGGGAGGTAAGTCTTTTTAACACGCATATAAAGTCTACCAAATAATGTTGAATTTTCAAATTCATCTCACTCGCTCATATCGTCATGATCTGTTTGGGCTGACACACATAATAATAAAATTTATAGCTAGTACAATTTTTTTAACTCTTACTTTAAAACGTAAAATCAAAGTCTGCTACCACCCTAAATAGTGCATGCGTACCAACCCTGATTACAGACTAATAGGAGATAATAGAATAGAATAGTTTAGTGTCTATCTTGATTAATTGCACTGGACGTGCTTGTGTTTGCAGGTATGCAATTATATGTCGTCGAATAGACTGCGATTTATTTTTATTTGAGGTCGGGCGATTGGTGATTTGCACAGTTAAATAATAAGAATGAAAAAATAATAGTATCGAAGGTATTTAAAAGCAAAGGGGTATCGAGAAAAAGTATGTGGGATAAAAAGATGGGTGAGGATGCTAGAGGGCTACACGTTGTATAAGCTTAATTATCTTCGTGTTGGGTCTAAGCCGAAGTTGAGATAAAAGAAATACAGGGATAGTATAGTGTCTTTATTTTTTAGTATCGAAGTAGAGCTCAACTTTAAAAGTTTAGGTTGAGAGCTTAGTTGGAATATGTTTTCGAACTGAGAGTAGCTCAAAACGCACCTTTACAACGCAAATTACTTCGACATGTTCCAAGCGATGTGTGTGTTATCTGTCATGCTGTTCTTTTTTCAAGTAGTTACGTGGTTTAGATGTGTAGATAAAAGTTCTCAGATCTACTTTATAAGCGCATATGATGTTTACAGTAATAATAGGTTGATACTTTGATGTTGGAATATGATGTACTATCATCTTGTCAGTTGGATTACGAAGAAGTGCTAAAAGATTTATTTTCAATGAGTTATACATTTCAGGTAAAGTTAAAATCATAGTGTTTAGAAAATGCTGCTATGTTGTTGTGAATTTAGTTATGGCTGCTAGTGCTTGTGATTTTGGTTTCCGAATATATTAATTAAAATTGAGTCTTCCATTTTATAATTATGCTAGATCACGATGACTTCAAACTTTTGCATTTGCGCTTTAACTTATTGGCTTACTTCTATGGACAATGATCTGCTACATGTTTGTGTCCTTTTTTTATTATTACGTAACTAGCTGAAGGGTGCAGCTTTAAATAAGTCATGGTTACATTTTCATTGAGTAAACTATATAATTTGCCTTCCTGTAAAATTGATAGATACATAATTTATGTATTTTTCAGGACTTATTGCATTAATAAGGTCTTGGTACTTTCTTTACGTGTCAACTTTTTTTTTTTGAGAAAATACGACATGAATTGTTGAGAGTTCTTACTGAGTGGCCTTTGTTATTTGACAGTACCAGAACATTTTTTTATCATTATAAGGAGTTTGGCGGACTACAATACCAGATCAGCACTGGGGCTCACTATGAGTCTTAGTGGGAATAAATAACTGCTAAGCAAATTTCATGTCACGTGGGGTGTGATTGCCACTGAGATGGAATGTATTCAAGGCTAAAGTAGTCTCACGGGATAATGTCTATGTCAAGTTACTCTTCTAAGGAACCTTTCTTTTTTATTTCCTTTTTCTTTTTTCTCGGTCGTGTTATATATTGATTGTTACGTTTCCTTCTTCGTTCTAATATAGTGTCTTTCTTGAGGTGTATATCTCAACAAAACACGTACGTACTAACAAATAGTCATAAACAATCATTTTCGATTCATTCATATCATTCAAGCTCAAATATTATATTATACATCTCAAATAAATCACATTTGATTTCATTCTTAAGACTCAAATATCATCAAATTCATTTATCTTTTCACCATAAATCAGATTTTTAATCTAGGAAATTTAGAACTCCCCAATTTCTATGGGGTAGTTTCAATCTATTCGTTTTTTATTGGGGTTCATGTGAGTTAAGTTTTTTGGGCGAGTTATTGGTGTAGAATGGCCGCATAAAGCAAGAATGCTATTATTACTGGGTTGCTCTGACATCATGCCTATTTTGTAAGTGCACTGATATGATATGCCATTGATTGTGGCTTCATTAATCAAGACTGCAATGTGTTAAACAAAAATCAGAAAAATTAAACTATCTGGCTTCGGATGACTAAGATTATTCGTGCTGAAGAGTAACCACGGAATTTCGCGTGTTCTTACAATTGCTAGACTTCTCTAACATATTCATAATTTTTGTTGGTTTTAGAGTATCAATGTATGAATTTTCTGGAATATCTGTTTGTTGCAGAGTAAGAAAATTTTTGTTTCAGCGTTTGATTTTTGAAAGTTATAGTATTTGAGGGGATTATTTAACTAATTTATAACAAAGGGAAAAATGTCAAAATAGACGGATGATAATATTATGGAAATATTGGAGCTTAGGAACCAAGGAAGATACTTATAGATAAATCCAGATGAATAGGGATAGAAGTAAAGGAAACACAAAATATAAAAAACTAGTATTAGCTAATGATTGAATTTGGTAGGAATGAAGGAAAAAAAAAAGAATAAATAATTATAGCGACAAAGAGGATTCAAGGCAAGTAAAAGAATCAAATGTAAGAAGAATGATGACTCGTAGAGAAGGAAAAAAACTTTACTAGACTTTTTAGAATATTATCAAAAAGATGAGAGTGGGAATGAAGTTAAATAGGATTTGTTTGTCGAAAGTCAAATAGGATTTAAATAGCGGGAAAAGACTTCGCATAATTTTATCCGCTAAATAGTGGCTCGTGTGAGCTAGGCATATGGAAACATCAATTTGTTGCGGCAAGCGGTTCGACGTTAACAGTCTGGTTATTTTCTCAATCATGGACACATTGGGTAGTGGATGAATTTCTTTTAATGTAGTTGTTTTAAAGTATAGAAAAATTAAATAAGCTGGGTGGTAGTTGTTTTCAAATGAAATGTGATATAAATAGTTAGGTGTCAGCTGTTGTTGTGCTTTTCTTACGCTTTAAATTAAAAGGTTCCATTAATCCGTTTTTTGTACATAGCGATGTTAAAGGCAGTGGGATATGTATAAGATAATATTGTGGCTAGTGTGATTTTTTTTCGTGAGCAAATATCCCATCTATTTTGCCATTAATTCATAAGCAGGTTTCTAGGAGTAGATAAACTAATGACAATGTCTGAATGCTCGCTAATTGGGAATTAACGGCACTCGTTGATTGTGCAGCTATTGTGTATCGGCTGTCACTGCGAAGTACATGTATTTTGGTATGAATTTTCTGGGTTTTGCAATGCTATTGATTGTTAGCAATAAAGTTTTAAACTTTTGCGGATAATTTTGTGGGTGTTGCCTTGATTGCCATTTACCGATTCACATGGCAGTGTGAATGTGGCTTGTGCAATGTGTTCATGATAGAAAAAAAAATTATGCATTTTAATATTAGAAGGAAATAGTAGGCAGTTATCATATAATTATCTGGGAAGAATTTGATTTTGGGAAATCTGTATCAGCATATGATAAGTGCTGTGAGTAGTTCCAATTTAATTTGTTTGCAAATTGCAATCATGTACCTGATATTAATCATTGGTCAATTGTGAAAATATGCTATTGCAGATGAATTTTCAGGACGGGTTGGGTTTCTTGGTATGGGAATCATGGGTTCTCCAATGGCCCAAAATCTCATTAACGCCGGGTGAGAACTTTATAAGCAACTCCTACATTTGGTTGTCTTAATAGAACACATCATGTTTTTGCCTTTTGTGCATGAGGATTGAGGGGTGAGTGGATTCGAACTAGACCGAAAATGCATGAATGTTTGAGTCTTATCGTTAGCTAATTTTTATTGAACAATTTATTTGCTTGTGTCTAGGCTCAAAAGGAATTACAAGATGGGATTAATGTTTATACTTTAAATGTATGCAGTACTCAAGAATTAAAAATTGAGGATTAGTTCCTCGCAAATCATGTTGTTTATTAGATAACCATTGGATTATTCCTTGGATCCACCTTCATCYAATTATTGGTCGGTTAATGGTGTGTATTTTACCACACATGTTTGTAATATCAACTCTTGTTACTTCATCAACTTCTACTGGAAATTCTGATGACAGTGCTGCCCATCTCTTTAGAATTGCATGCCTTCCGAATTGTATACGTGTTTTGGAAGGAAATGAATACTGTTACGGTATTACCTAGTAGTGAGTCTTCTAAACTATGTTTAGATCGGAGCATGTGTAATCAAAAGGAAGGAAGGGAAAGTGAGGGATACATTTTCCCTTCCATGGATAAGACATTAGGTAAGGGAAGGGAAGTGAATGGGATTGGAAGGATTCATAGTCCTTTTTTCTTTTTAATAAATGAAAACACTCCATGATTGGAAAGATTTGGAATGAAAATGGGATCTCCTACCTCCACAATTGCTAACGAAACAAAGTTTTAAGCAAACTTTCATCATATATTGTGACTTGTGATTTGCATGTTGCAGGTGTGACGTGACTGTCTGGAATAGAACAAAGAGCAAATGTGATCCTCTCATAAGTCTGGGTGCCACGTAAGTTGCTGTATATGGTTCACCTCACTAATATTCCTTTCGCATATAATCTTCACACTGGCAGAACATAGATGGTGTATTTGATAGCAATTTCATGTAGCTGTCTGAAGATGACCGCTTGAGTACTGGACTCAATGTTATTGCTTCACAGAGAAAATTCATTCCCTCTGTTGTTAATTCATCATTAGTGATGAATATCACTTTATCTATCTTCTCCAATCTTCAATAACTGACCTTGTTGTTATAAACTTATAGTTTTTGCGATGATGCAGATATAAATCCTCTCCAGAGGAAGTAGCTGCGTATTGTGATGTGACAATTGCCATGCTTGCTGATCCTGATAGTGCAGTGCGTATGTTTCTTTTGTGTTCTCTTGTTTGATTGTTTATTTATGAGGTGATATCAACAACTAAGCTTTTGCATTAGATGGAAGTTGCATTGTGGGAAGCTGAGCTGCTAATGGAATGGGTCAGGCAAGGGTGAGGAGTTCTGCACATATCAGAGTTTAATTTCAACACTTTATGATCAATGTCTTAGGTTTGTTTACAAAAGACATTACTACAAAGATGATATAGTAATGTTTGTGTTTAATCAGTGTATAGTTCTACAGCATACTTTTACTCAGAGTTATAAAAAGTAGGCTTAGGCTTAGGCATGGTTTGAAAAAACTACCATCAGTGTATCCTTTTACTCTTTTCATTTGCTTCTTTCTTCACAATAATTTTTTGCACGCACATCATTTTGTGCTGACATTGATTTTGTGAAAGACCTCTTCAATATATATTTTTGCATTCCTAAAGTCTTTTTTGGAGTACAAGGGTTTGGGGTTTTCTATAATGATAGAGATAAATCAGATATTGAGATAATTTATTGTAAAACTATACATATACATTGCAACTGACTATTGCTTGGAACATTTATTGGATTGAGATGTGAAGGTATGTAGATGTTCAACAGTTTGATGATGGGACAGCTAACTTATTTGTGAACGTGTAAGGCGACTGGAGCTTCATTCTTAGAGGTAATATTTGATCTTCATTTCCTCATGCTATCACATTGCAGCACCCAAACCGCCAAAGAAGAGGAAAATCCAAAATCAAATGCTAGAAAAGATCAGTAGGAAATTGGTTCCTTTGTTTAGCTGAAGTGCCTGATACAATGTCTCTTGTGAAGTTCTGAGTCTATAGATTTTTTTCATTCGTTGCAACATTTATAAGTAACGATGACAAATTTTCTCATGCTTTGTGATTTTATCAGGCTCCAGTATCTGGCTCTAAGAAACCTGCAGAGGATGGCCAGTTGATATTTCTTACAGCAGGTAACCGTGACTTAATTCTACTATTCTAGTTTATGTGCCATCTTTTTTGTATTCAGCATATGCTATACTTTTACTATATATAGTTTTCTTGTTTCCTTCTTACATGAGATAACTTGCCCCTTTTTTCTTGTTTAATCTTGAAGTGGTTCGGCTGTCTCCTATTTCCTGTTTGAACTTTGAACAACTCTTGGTATTTGCATGTTCTAGTGATCAGTCCCTGTACGAAAAGGTTGCTCCTCTCTTAGACATCATGGGAAAGGTACATTATGCTTGTAGTTATCATTTTCCTTCATTAGTTTTAATGTCCCTCTATCAACTAATCGTATTATAATTAGTCAAAATTCTATCTTGGAGATGTTGGCAATGGAGCTGCAATGAAACTTGTTGTCAATAATGGTCAGGAGAGGTATTGAGAGTTGTGACTGTCGATTATTACATTCTAGCTCATTGAGATGTTCAGTTATTCTCTCTAGTTCAAATCATGATTTTTGGCTGTTTTGTAGTATGATGGCATCATTTTCTGAGGGGCTGCAGCTTAGTGAGAAAGTTGGGCTCGATCCAAGTGTGCTGCTTGAGGTTTGTATGTCCATAGGTTTATTGGGTAGACTATAATTGCATTTTTGTTCAGTCCTGATAGCACGCTATCAAGAGTAAGTGACTCAAGCCTAAGCCTATCTGATATATTTCTTTACCTTTCCATATATAAGTGATTGAATTTATATGGATGCAAGTGCTTTTGGTCATTGATTCATGAATTCATGTCTTAAAGGCGTTGCTTTCCTATTTCTTGCATTAGTGCTTTTTATCAACTTATCACTGTTCTTCTAAATCTGTGATTGTTTTGCAATTTCAGGAATCTCACAGGGCGCTATTAGTGCCCCAATGTACAACTTAAGGGACCATCGATGATCAAATCTCAATATCCTGCGGATTCCCTTAAAGCATCAGCAGAAGGTCAGTTCACATCTGTCACTTGTATATACACACCAGTAATTCACTTACCAGCTTCCATAGCTAAAAGATATACTTGTATAATTGTATTAACCAGCATGCTAATGCTTCGGGCAGGATTTAAGGCTTGCTCTTGGATTGGCAGAGTCTGTTTCCAGCCGATACAATTGCAGCAGCTGCAAATGGCTTTACAAGGTTGCCAAATCTCGTGGCCTTAGCGATCAGGACTTTTCGGCTGTAATTGAATCTCTGACCTAACTCCACAGAATAAGTAGCAACTTGCTACCTCGCTTTACACCAATCTAGATTTCTATCTCTGTACTCTATTCTGCCTTTTCTTTTTTATCTTGTAAGAACTGCTCACTTTCTCCTGGGGCAAAGTCGCGATAGGGTATGAAATAAATTGGATTTGATTCTTCCCTTTTTCCTTTTCTCCTTCTTGCTTGTACCCCTATCCTTGTGTGGGCCTTACTCTTGAGATGTACTTTATTTTGCTCCTTGGTGGAGGGGAAAGAAAGAGTATCGGGGTTGTCTTTGAATCTTTGAGTCCTCTGAAACAGTGTAAATTTAGAGAATGGAAGCTTGGCTTTCTTTGAATGCCGAAGAGACTGATTCTGAAAAGAAAAACCTCATTCTAACATAATAATCTTATTATTTTGGTTATTATTTTGGAAAAATTGCCAACAACTATCCACTTTTTGTCGACTTTTAGAAACAACTATCAATTTTTTTTTTTTAAAACAATAACCCACTTTTTTTTGAAAACTTTGCGAACCACTACCCGTTAACGGTTTTACACTAACACCGTTAACTCCAATCAACCAAGCCACCATGAACCACCACTCCCTCACTGCTCTGAACTGCCACCTACCACTGACCACCGCCTTCCAACGGAGCATCCCACTAGCACCACCGCAGAACACCACCACGGAACAGCCACCACCATTCGCGGCGAACCATATATGACATTTTTCTCAGCCTTCCACCCATTTTTTGGACATGGTTTCTTCATGAAAGTTGTAGATCTTGAAAAAATACATGAAATAGGCTCAAGAATTACTTAATTTGGAGTTGTATTCAAGTAGTTACGCCCTTTGCAAGTTTAAAGTCAAAAATCCCTAAATTGAAAATGAAAACCCTAAATTGAATTGATGGTGGTTTCCAATTGAGTGATTTCGAAATTGGGGATAGAGTTTCGGTTTTGTGGTGGTTTTGAAAGACTCGAATAGCATGGTGGTGGTGATTTATGAAATTGGGGATTGGTGGTGGTCATTTTCAAAATCTAAATTGGTGGTGGTGGTGGATGGTCGAAATTGGGGATTGCATGCTTTGAAGGATAGCGCGGCTTGTGGGGGCCTGGTGGTGCGGTTTTGGCTGGGGTGGTGGTGCGACTCTCGTTGAGATACGGTGGTGTGGTTTGGGGTAGTTGTTGGGGTTGCTAGTTGTGGCTTGCTGCGAGGGGGAAGGGGTGCTGCAGAGGAGAGGGGAGGGAGGTGGCAGGGGGTGGTAGTAGTTCAGGGAGGTGGAAGAAGGGTGGTTCGTGGTGGTTGGAAGGAAGAGAGTTAACGGTGTTAGGTTAAAACCGTTAAGAGGTAATGGTTCGCAAAGTTTTCAAAAAAAAAATGGGTAGTTGTTTTCAAAAAAAAGAAAAAGTGGGTAGTTGTTTCTAAAAGTCGACAAAAAGTGGGTAGTTGTTGACAATTTTTTCTATTATTAATTCTATGTGTGATAACATTAGTTATTCGCATTGTCTATTTGAGTGCCCTCAGTTAGACATTAACTTCCTAACTTTTCACCATTGGCTAGTTCAAAGGAGAGCCTATATTGCTGTGGAATAATTCATGTCACATACCTTGCACCTAGCCTCGGATAAGCGTCGGTTGCACATTTATCGGTCACATGTGAATGTGATTGAGTGATGGTTGTTACTTGTCTTTGATACCACTGTTACATGATCATAGGGAAGCCTTGCTAAAACCTAGTTCAATTGGAGGAGAGCCTATAACCTTGTAAAATTCCACATAAGTTCTTTGTACGATAATTGTGAGATTTAAGTCTCATACCTTTAGTACACATGTAAAACTTTGGAACATTATTAGGAAGATGTCGAAATTTGTTGACCCTCSGTTATCAAACCACAAATTTTGTGGGTATAGTAACTTGATAATAAGCTACCCAGAGAACAACATTGATGACCTTTGGTCTTAAATTTTGGGCACCATTATAACTTTAACAAATCAACCTATTCTACCTTTATCATTGTTCATTAAAAATTAAATGTTAGAAATATACAAGAAAAGATTACGGAATAAACTTTGTTATGCAAAAGGCTGAAGTTTGTTGAAGTGAATTTGGACGACTTTCTACCTATATTCTTACCAATATACAGTGTAATGTCCAATTTGACCAATCAAGGCACATAGTTTACGAATAAAGTAATAATGCTCAATCAATATAAATATGCTCCGTATTTCTTAACTTGGAAACATACGATCAATCTAAATTAAAAGTCAATAAATGATATTTTTTCTTTGTAGGAATATCGTCTATTGATTAGGAATTCAAGATCTACTGATCTAGCACATACTAACCCGTGTTTGGCTTCAAATCACAATCGAGAGTGTACCGTGAACAATCCGATTCATGGCGAAAGTAGACGGTATGGACTTCGGAAACAAACATGCCTCCAATCCTCCGAGCAAACCCTAAGAATGAACCATACACACAAACAAAGAAAAGTAGCGTGTGCATCATAAAATATACCATAACTCCAAAAAAGTCATTGAGTGGTGCAACTTAGGTTAAGAACCAAATAAAGAGTAGACCAAAACACCATTTTAAAGAGAGAAATTCGGAATAACCCTTTTGAGTTTTGGCCTTTTCTTTTCTTCATTTGTTTTTGTTTTCAACAAAAAAATAGGAGAGAGAATATCGTAGGCATAAAACGCCGTCTCATCCCCTCTTCCCCTCTTTCTCCCCTTTCACTTCTTCTTCTTCCTCTCCCTCTTCACCTTCATCTTCTTTCACATTAACCCTTTCCAACAAATCTAATTCTTGTTTAAAAAATCACAAAAATGAGTGACACAACAATACCAGCAACAACACAACAAAGATCAGTTGATATGTCTGATCTCGCCGTCAATCTTCCTGCTGCTGCTGCTGGTTTTTCTCTTTCATTTTGATTTTCTGGTTTTTTTTCCGTATTTATTTTTCAAATTCTAACTATTTTTTTTGGTGGGGTTTTTGTTTTTTCAGCATTAATCAGAAGATAGGGCTGGTCTTTAATGCGCTAAAGGTAGGTTTTTCTGTGCTGGGATTTTTCATTTTTTGTTGGTTTGTCTAATTGATTTATTGTTATGCTATGTGATTTACGAGTGATTAATTGTGATTATATGATTAATTATGTTGGGTTTTGTGAAATTCGCAGAATAAGTTGCAGCATCTTGCGGGAGAGCATTCAGATATTCTTGAATCATTGACACAAGTTGTTCGTAAGCGTGTTGAAGCACTTCGAGAGATTCAGGTTTATGTCTTTAAAGTAATATGCTATGTTTATATGTTATTTGGCAATTAGATAACCACATTTCTTAATAAAGCAGTGATTAGGCTGATTTAATTCTTTTGACCAATAATAATGTTGGCTAAATTAGATTAAGGGTAGAAGATTTTGATGAATTTGTGATGTAATTTTGTGTATCATACTTTAGGGTTTCTAGGTGATTTCTTTTGCTTATTATGACTTTGATGATTTTGGTGGGTTTAATTATGATTATGAAACCCATTTTGCTGCTGATCAAGTGGTATGTGATCCTAAACTGCTGTGATTGGAACTTTGTAATAATACTAGGCATGTTAGCTGAAGATTGATTTAAATCCTTTCAAGGCTTGAATATATTTTTGCGGAAAGTTGTAGTGGTTCCGACATACATTATATATTCTTTGTGGAAAGTTATAATGGTTCCGACATGCATTTGGCTTTTGTAGCTCGAGATTACCGATTGGCTATTGCTAAGAATGTTCTTGGCTTCAATACTTCATGAGTTCATCTGAGGGAGTTAGCTTCACGTAGTATCTTTGTCTTGTATACCTTCTTGTCGTTATGTTTCAGCATCATTGCATTTTGCACATATGGTAATATAGTGGTGTCCGTCAATGAATTGTTAGATATAGGTGGTTCAATCAGAACAAAGAATTCTCAATGTTGTTATGGCTGTTTGGTAATCATAAAATGCAGTAATACATTGTTATACTCTTTTAGAAAGAGAAAATCAATGATAAACAGTGAAACCATCTGTTTGTTTTGGAGCCCATGTATACCATCTGTTAGTCTGTTAGCCTGTTTCTGTGTACGACGGTAATATTATGATGCACCACCATCTTTGGAAGTGTAAGTGGAATTGATTCTTTTTTGGTTGTTGCTTTCTAGAATTTCAATTATTTGGTCACACTTCTTCATTTGGCATATCTTAAGAATGTTTTAAATTCATTATAATGAGTCGAAAATCGGTGCTATTGTAGTATGTTAAACTTAGCGGTGTTGGTCAGAAACAATTCACTTTTTGATGAGACATTTTGCTGGATTAATGTTTTTGATTTTTAAAATTTGTTATATCATTTTCACAATCACATATTAATGACACAGGGCTGATTAATGTGACTTATGATTATAAATTATAATTGGTATTGGATCTCTAATTGGTATCGATTCTCTCCATTTCTTTCCATCCATTTCCTCGACACCTTATTTAGCATTAATAAAAATTTCCAAAACCCCTCTATTTCCCTCTTCATACAACCAACCTCTGATTTAGGAAATGGAGAGGATCTTGACTCTCTATATGCCTTCTCCGAGTTTTGACACAGGCAGTTTAGTCTTACCCATGGGCAATATACGCTATCAAGTATCTGATATGTGCTAGCATCCTTTTTTTTAAGGGGTCAACATGATGATCTCGAGGCTAAATTTTTCGAGGAAAGGGCCGCTCTTGAAGCTAAATATCAAAAGCTCTATGAACCTCTTTACACAAAGGTTTGACTTAGTATTTCCCGTGTTTCAGCTTTGGCAGAAGCTTCCTTGCTTGATAATTGGATAAGAAAAAATTATAATTCCTGTGTTTCTCCCCTTCGATTGCAGAGATATGAGATTGTTAATGGGGTTGTTGAAGTTGAAGGAGTTACAGATGAAACCCCGACAGAGCAAGGAGAGGAAAAAGCACCTGAAGGTGAGAGAAGAGCTACATTAAGCCTATTGTCCAATATTAATGATTTGTATTGATGTATTAAAAGCTGCAAAGATTTGTGCTAAAAAGAAATATTCCTTTCTATATTCTTTGTACAGAGAAAGGTGTACCAAACTTTTGGGTCACTGCAATGAAGACCAATGAAGTTTTGGCTGAAGAGGTGAGTACTTTTACTTGGTGATTATATATTTATATCCGCTCTTCTCCTGCGGGGACGAGTTGAAATTGTTATGTGACCTATATCTGGATGACAGATTACAGAGCGTGATGAAGGAGCTCTTAAATATCTCAAAGATATCAAGTGGGCCAGGATCGAGGAACCAAAGGGCTTCAAGCTTGAGTTCTTTTTTGATACAAATCCTTATTTTAAAAATACTGTCCTTACGAAAACTTACCACATGATTGATGAGGATGAGCCCATACTAGAAAAGGCAATAGGGTAAGCAGCTATTTCTCTAATATGATTTGGATCTTTCAGTCCCCATTTCCACTTGGTATATGATATGTACTTGTTTTGCATCTTTGTAGGACGGAAATTGAATGGCTTCCAGGAAAATGTTTGACACAAAAGATTCTGAAGAAAAAGCCCAAGAAGGGATCAAAGAATGCTAAACCTATTACTAAGACTGAAACTTGTGAAAGCTTTTTCAACTTTTTCAATCCTCCTCAGGTTCCTGAAGATGATGATGATCTTGATGAGGATGCTGTAAGTTTAAATTTTCTTGTACTCTGAATAATCCGGTCCACATGTTACTACCGGCCGCAATTATTAATCTGAGATATTTAACAGGCAGAGGAACTTCAGAATCTGATGGAGCAAGACTATGAGATTGGGTTAGTAGTCATACTGCTTAATGATGTGGCTTTTTTTCTATATAGAAATTTAAGTCCATGCATAATGTTAGCCTGTTGATAACTTGCTAGAACACGTTTTTTCATGCTACAGCTCTACCATTCGAGACAAAATTATTCCCATGCTGTATCTTGGTTTACTGGAGAGGCTGTTCAGGGAGATGAATTTGATGATATAGATGATGATGAGACGACGACGATGATGATGAAGGGGATGATAATGAAGAGAGATCGATGATGAAGATGAAGATGATGAGGAAGATAGCATGATGATGAAGATGAAGAGGAGGAAACTAAGCCCAGGAGGAAGGTAATATGCTGGGGTGTAGTGTAATTGTTGTTTACTGTAACTTAACATATATACGAAGTATAAAATCCTTAAAATCTAATTGATTGTTCCTTCTGTTTTTCTTTTGCAGATGTTGCATCTAAGGTAACATTTAACAATTATTTCATGGTTATACTGCTGCTTGAGGTTATATTTTGAAATCTTTTTATGGCTTGTAAACTTGAAACCGTGTTTTCTTTTTCTACAGAGGGTACAAGAGCATCATCTGGGTACCAGCAGGTGAACGCCCTCCTGATGCAAGCAACAATAGTTGTTCTTATGCTACCTGAGAAATGGAGCTTGAGCATGTCTGCTCTATGTTGGTATTGTAACAGGATTACCCCTGGAGTTTTGATAGTTGAAAATCCTTCTGTCATCAATTGCTTCATTCATTATGTCTTCCCTTTTTTTTGTTCTTTTCATGATGGTATGTAATGTGCTCGGGTCATGGTGTCTTGCTCAATTTGTGGGCTTGGAAGTGATGATATGAAAATAATGGTTTGTTTATATTTATTCTCAGATGGCATTATGGAACAACTCCTTGGGTTGCATTTTCACAAGGCTTCTTTTCGAATAGTTTCTTTGGACTTGCTGCATTTGTCTATGTAATGCGAAATTTCCGCATTTTATATTGCTTTTAGCGCAGCTTACTAGGAACATTAATATTATTGAAGGTTTGATTGTTTGAATGGTTTTCGGCATATATGAGTCATGTCAATATATTGATTATGATAGGAAGAATGGGCGGCCATATCTTGTCTTGATGTTTCTTCTCGGAGGTCTTTGATTTTAGCTCTACTGCTTGGGTACACCGTATGTGGGCTTGGCTTTGCGCATTAGCTTTCATGGATTGTTGTAGGATAGGAAATTATCGTTCATGATGGAATGCTCCACCTTTTTGCTGGGGAACAGTTAAGCAAGATAATTTCTAGGTACTTCTGACTTCTGGCTTTCTGAGTCGTCCTTATATTATTGTGCTTGTAATACACAGCAGTTTGTGTTTTTCTCCAGAATTTTAATTCAAGTAGTGGAGGATGTGTTTACCCGCTTATTGAAACAAAAATGTATTGATTCTATTTGGTTGTGTTAGATATTTTTCATCTTAAATGCATCATTTGAATTATGAAATTGAGTATTTCAAATAATATGGTTGTCTTATCATTTGACATCCTTACCTTCGTATAGTTGTAGAATTCGGATAAATTTTCTTTATAATTATTGGACACTAAACACTATAATTGTTTCGATTTTAGAATTTCAATGAAAGTTTATAATCCAAATATCATAATTTTAATATAATACGGAGTATTTTATTTACGTCATCGGTTTCTTTTAGTAGTAATATTTTAATAAATTTGGAAATATCAAATAGTGTAGTAAATGTTTTTTTTTCCACTTTGTATGTTATTTTTTTAATCTCATCTTCACCACATGTCTCCTTTCTCTTTATATCATTTTCACACTAACATCTAAATTTACCTAGAATTGTGTATCCTTCTTTGTTACCATTAAAAAAAACAAGGATGAAGTATAATAGCTGCAAGTGTCCAAATCATAGGGGCTTAGCGGTGTTATCAGATCATCTTTTTTTTTTTGGCTTTATGGTTCTTGTCAACCGTTAAAGCAAGAATGGCCCCAATTTCAAAAATAAATGATTCTAGATACATTCTTCTTAGCGTTTTCGATCAAGATCATTGTACACTCGGATCTCCTTATTTCTTTGAGGAAATGGAGAGTCTATTTCCTATCTAGTGATTAATAAATTAAGAGAAAAAAATAGGGGAATTTTGCATTTTTATATTTAAGTTAGATGATTCTTAGAGAAATGGAGAGAATCCATACTCGTACATCGCGCTTGTTTGGTTTTACAATTAGTGATATTTTATAAACGCCTTAATTAGAACAAATTTTTTTTTGGCTGTAATTTAAAGATGGATTTAAGTGCTCTTTGCCACTTTTTATTTATTTATATGCTTTTACTCAGATTGAATATTTTTTTTCATAACAAAAAAATCTCAATAAATGAATATTTATCACTCACGACGTATAATACTCGTTGTTATTTTAATGCGTTACAGAACCATGAATTTAATGAATTTTAAACATACGCTTAAGAAGAAAAACATGTGAAGTAAAGAGAGTTTCATTCATGTTTATTGTTCTATGAACTTTGTTCACATGCTTTACTAGAAGCTACAAAAACACTACTCAAGACTCTTAATCATAGACGCAGCCACATTAGACACCCATGAAGCATCCGGGTCCGATCACACGATCGGACCCGGACCTTACCTCCGGAAACGCAACCCGGCATGCCTCGGCCTCGTTGCCAGCGTCCATCATAGCCCCTTCACCAAACTTGGGATTCCCTTGCTTAACTGCCCTCACTGCTAAATCCACGCTCACGTCCACCACAACCCGGTACGTCTCCACYCACTTGTTCAGGGCCCGAATAGTATCCGGGTTATGGGTCTTCCGGGTCAAATCCTCCACGTACTTAACCGACTCMGTAAACCGAGTTTTGACCACGTCGATCATGATCAGGATCAACCCTTGGTTGTCCGCAGCCTTGGAGCTACGCGGGTCAGCCCGTAGGGCCGACTCGCACAGGGCCGGGTCGGGTGTTTGCTTGCATGTGTTGGTGACGAGGTCGTTGGTTGTCCCCGTGGCGCATAGCACAAGGGTGGTGATTAGGAGGGCYAATGGTTTGGGATTGTTTAGAGGTCTCATGATTAGTTTTCTAACAAAGCTCAAATTTTATGATATGAAATATGAAATGAAGTTTTATGGTATGTTTGATTAAAAAAAGAAAAACAAGTACTATCTTTGTTTTGTGAGAAATTATGTTACAATTATTAAGGAGAGTAAAACATAATGAAATTGGCTACTCTTTATATAGAGGGATTTGAGTGTGGTGGGGTATACCATTTGATTGATTGAAATTGTTGTGGTTTGTATAAAAGATTGTTTGTTTCAGTGGGCGCAAAAGTTTTAAAGCAAAGGTGTTTTGGCTAAAATGGAAACAATATGTAATAACTCATGATTTATTGCATTGATTATTGTATAGTTTTGTTTTGAATTTATAACTTATTATCATTTTAATATGAAAATAAAGATGTAAAGATTCTTAGGTTAAAAATGAAATAATAAGCAATAATCGATCATTTTATTACCATTTTAATGAAAGCGGTACAAACTTATTACGGAGTATCATTTTAAKAAAAAATAAAGGTGCAAAGATAAGGGTGCAAAAATGCTTAGGTTAAAAACGAGTGATTATACACATACACCAAGTGCATGTGTAATTCACATACACACTAGCCAATAGAAATAGAAGAATGAGAGAGAATGTGGGCCATTAGGYGGGACCATAAGGGGGTGAGATTTATAGGGARCAATATGGGGAGAGTATTGGGGTAGTGTATGTAGGGGCCGCATACYCCTAGTGTATGGGTAGCCTTACCCTTAAAAATGGAAATAATAGTCATTTATTGCATCGAATAATGTATAATTTTGTTTTAAATTTACAACTTATTACCATTTTAACTAATGTATTTACTCCGTTCAATTTTTTTTAACTTACACCATATACCATTAATGGATGTACTCCATACCGAATTGCTTGCACAATTTCTATTTTAAACATGTACACGTTAACAAACATACATTAAATAACACACTCTCAATTAAATATTTTTCAACTTGCACATTACTCCACTACCATCAATATTCTCATAAAACCCGTAAAACTTGCAATGGTGCAAGAAAAAAAATAAAAAACAGAGGGAGTATGTCTTATATGTAGCCCTTCAACTGCATTTAGCACATCCCAAATATCTATAAAAATATATTAAAAAGAGTGTGAAACAACGTGGGTGCGCCAAATAATCTACCACGTAAGCGATAACTTTCATCAGTTTTTTGCCACGTGTCTAATAGCGCCACATAAGATTACATTCAAACTATTCAATAATTTTWAAAAAATATGGTTGCAATAAGCTAAGATATGAACCCAATTCTTCACCACCAAACTAATACATACTTACCAACTCAACCATATTTAATTATTGTCTTTAATATTACTCTTTTTAAACATATTGTTTAATAAAGATAGAGAAATTAATAAATTGAAAAATATTATATATTTTTTTTTAAAAAAAAGAAAGAAAATAGTGTGACCCGGACCAATGTCCGGGCCAAGATACTAGTTTTTAATGAAAAATAGATAAGATCTCACACAATAAATGTTTCTACATGGAAAATGTGAGTAGCTATTTGAAATTTAAATTTTATCCCAAGTATATGTAGATAAGATATATAGATAGATTATTCAAATTTAATTTAAATTAAATATATGCAGCCCTTCAACTGCATTTAGCATATCCAAGTATTTTTAATGAAAAACAGATAAGATCTCACACAAAAATGTTTCTACATGGGAAATGTGAGTAGCTATTTAAATTTAAATTTTATCATTTGAAATTCAAGTTAAAAATTGAATTGAACTACTAAGTGGACTCATTTTCATAAAATTGGACTCATTTTCCACCCAGCGTAAAACAACCACATTAAATTATTTATCTGATGGTTACATGGTTGTATGTGTAGCCTTTGTCAAGGTTAGTTAGACAACATTTAATGTCTTCATGTTTTGTATAATATGGTGAGTAATTTTTTTATTATTATTTTTTGGGTCAAAATATGGTGAGCACTGAGTAATATGATATTATTTCTCCTTATATCTCTAATATAAGCCAAGAGGGAGCAATGATGTCCCTATGAAATTACTAGGTACCCTTATAATTTGACTATTTTAAAAATATATATTAAAATTCAAATATAGCTATAAACTTACACTAAAATGGAAATAATTGCTCACAAGTTTAATGCATTTATTCTAATAAAATAAATATGAAAATTATACATTAAATATTTTATCATTAATACACAATTAAGTACTCTTTATTACATATAAACAAATAATATCAAGTTCAATCTATTCAAAAGACAAATAGTTGCTAAAACATATATGAACAAACCAAAGTATACATTAATGAAACTATACTATTATTTTACATAAAAATTCAAACAAATGAGGTACCGATTATTTTTTATTATCAGTTATTGGCTTTAAATCATAGTATTCAACTTCTTCAAAAATAATCATCCATATTAAATAAATACTAAAAGAAAAAGAAAATTTGGGTGGGAGACCTAAGTCACAAAGACACAAGCAAGGCAATGTATTGATGTAATTAGAAATTAATATGTTTAACATTTATTTTTACTTTTAGCAATTATGCAAAAAAGAAAAATTTATCGCATAAAAAATTCAAGCACGCATCGCGTGCATCAAATACTAGTGTTTGTTTATTTTAACATAACTTTTATAATCGTTTGGGACTATAGGTATTATGTAAAGTGTTTTGTTCTCAAAAAGTAATATGCATGTATTAAACTAATTAACTACTCTACTATACAAATGCTTAATTTGGAAAGCATTCATGATTTCATGAATCGCACAAATGCTTAACTGTATGTATAAACTACTGTAATTCAATAGCAATTCAAGTATGGATTACTTGACTTGCTCCTTTATGTATAATTGTATTGTATGAACCACTGTAATAACGTTGATTTCTCCTTTATGTTAATGTCAATCAGTTTAGTTGGTTAAAATTTAGAGAGATATTCAAGGTTTAAGAGTACTCCGTACTCTACTGACTTCTACAAAAGTACTAATGTCAAACTGTATTCAAAAGGTGAAATTTTCGAAATGTTGAAACTAAAAAGAAATAAAATGGTAATTAAGAATTATGTTATCACTCCGGGTTAACAGTGTGAGTAAATTCAAAGATAATCAAACAAATCAATAATCAAGCTTATATATGTGAAATTGTAGATGAAAATAACTTTGATTAGAAACTGAAATGTGAGGTAATAACTAATAAATTATAAATGTTGTTGAACTTCAGTTGAAAGTTGTGACTCATGTGAGGAAGATGTTCCAAGTACCAACTAATCCATGTGAACATAAGAACTTTCATTTTGTTGATCTCTTGAATTGAAGTATACAATACTGTTATGTGTCTTTCATCACAAATTATTGTTGATGTGGAATTTTTCTTCATATACAAGTCATTGGTCATGATGGTTGACTTTTTATTTGCTATGATTGGTTCCTCAATTTGTTTGGCTTCTTGGAACTTGGAAGCTACGTAGCATGGAAACGTTTTGAGTTTCAAAAACGGGGATACTAATTCCAAAAACACGAAAACGGGAAACGTTTACAATAATTAAAAATTAAAGATTTTATCAAGAAATAATGTTAAATTGTGTAAGAATAAGCTAAGTTGGTTCAAATGTCCTATAAATAAAAATATAACTTAAATTTCATTGAAAAGAAAATGAGAAACGTAAGACGAATAATGTTTTAATTGCACGGAAACGTTAAAGATGGAAACGAAGTTTCCTAGAAGTTTTCAAGTTTTTAAATTTTCGAAACGTTGAATGTCAGTCTCAGAGGTTTCGTGCTTCATGAATTGGAAGTATGGTTATAGTAAAATTGTAGAAGTAGGCGAATTTTCATGGACATTAATGAAAAGTGGTCTTAACTTTGAGTGATTTTGAGGTTGATATTCGCACATCTTTTGAGTGAGTGCGGATAAGCACCTTGTGAGAGCGTGAGAGGTGCAGTTATCAGTTGTCGTGATTTTGACATAATTTCGCTAACTTGTAATAGATTCATGGTAGTAATTTTTAGTTTTTGTGAGTTTGTTAATAATTTGACATGAGTTTGCCTTTTTCTAAACCTTTTCTTGATTACACACCTATAAAGCTTTTTAGGGCATAAAAAAAGAAAAGCATTAAGCATATATCTAAATTATTACGTTTAATTTTAATCGATTCTTTATAAAAGTTTTTGGTTTTATTAATTTTAATTGGCACATTATTTAACAATATGTAGTGGCCTATATCCCACAACAAGCCAAAAGGTGACCAAAACTCCAAACTTCATTGTGCCTTTTTTCTTTCTTTTAATTTAAAGTTTTGGCTTAAAACACGTCTTAGTTATTGAAGCYTATAGTGACCAAAAAGCACTCTCACCAAACAAATATCTTAAACATATGGCCACATTAAAAGGCCAAAAACAAATTATAAAGTTACTAAAATTACTAATTTTTAATTTCTAATTAATATGAAATCAATCTTAAATCATAATCGCCAACTACAAAAATTAGTTTGAGTTCATATACTTGCATTTAATTATTTCCTTGATTTTTGTTTAGTTATTTATCTTGCAATACATGCACCGATTCATTATATTCTCTCATATACAAAAGTTCTTGTATGTATCAGATTAATTTATTGTGCATCAAAAATATAGTGACCCTTTTAATTTATATAGTAACTTATTATTCACTTTACATCAATACAATGATTAATAATAAAAAGGGTCACGTACTATATTGATCTAAAGAGTTACTTTATTGATAAAAAAGTCACTTTAATTTATTGTGCACCCGTTGCACAGATTTTGCCATGAATATGCTCGATTTCTAAATTAAATAAATGTTGTTCTAAACTAAATCAAAATTTAATATTTTTTTAATTGTAATTATTTAAAAGTAAGGTTTTATTTTTCAAAAAATAAATAAATTTATAGTTATATACTTCCTCCGTTTTCAATTACTTGCAACAAAGGGGTATTTTTTGTGAGATATAAAATATTCCTTTGTTGCAAGTAATTGAAAACGGAGGAAGTATTAATAAATATATAAAACTTTAATTTATTCAAAAACACATTTATTAACATTCATTAAATGTTTTTTTTACATTTATTATACAATAATTAAAAATATGTTTTTAGGAGGGAAAATGTGGGAGATGAGAATTGCTTTAGTAAGGATTATTAGATTAAATTAGATATGGATCGAATCAGGAGTAATTAATAAAGTTTTAGCAGTATTCTGAGGACTGACATCAAGTAATTAAATCTTCCTTCTAAAGATGTTTTAATTTGCTGTGTGGAAGCTCAGCACTAACTAAAGGAATGATCCAGAAATAGGTCACATGCATACATTGATTTTCTTTTCCAATTATAGAGATTTAAATTCAATTAAGGTGAAGGTCCAATTTCTCAAAATTTTGTTCCCCCCAAAAAAAAAAAAAAAAAAAAAAATTTTT
>SNQN01005669.1:0-32322 GCA_008642245.1 Bassia scoparia | reverse complement strand
AGAAAAGGGATGAGCCTCCGTCCATTAAGCCCAGAGTGCACAAAGGTCAAGTTGAGCAGATTAGGTAGCCAAGAATCAGAATGAGTGATCAGGGAMATTGAAAGGGAGCAAGGGAGAAGGTCCCAAACTTGTTTAACCCYCACGCACTCTAAGATAAGGTGTCGAGCTTTTTTAGGAACAAGGGGACAAAAGGGGCAAGAGGGAGGAACAGAAAAACCTCTAGTGGCTAGGTTTGAATTAGTTGGTAATCTATTCAGCCAAGCTAGCCATAAGAAAACAAGGACTCTAAGGGAGGAGGGGGTAGACCAAAGACTTGGGTGGTCTCCTTTAACCTGGTGTCAAAAGAGAATAAGGAATTATAGGCCTCCTTAAATTGAAAAACACCATTTTTAAAAAATCAAAAGTGTGAGTGTCTCCTTTAGGGAAGTGGGATGTAGGCACAGACCAAATACTCCWATAAATCAAGTCAGGTAAAGGGAAGGAGATCCTAGAAAGATCCCAAAGTCCATCCACACGACACTCCTTAATAGTGACCTCACTGTTAGACTCAAGAAAAGGCCCCTAAACTACACTTCTAAGTGGGTGAGAGGAGGCTCGTCGATCATTCCAAAAGGAAATATCAACACCATCTCCTATTACCCACTTAGAAGGATTAGTAAACTCCCCCCCAGACCTTTCCCAAAGACTTCCAGATATAAGAACCCTTCTTAAAACCAGTTGGAGAACCCATAGAAGCTATGTACTTATACCACATCATTCGAGCTGCCAAATTGTTAGGAAAATACATAAATTTCCAACAAAGTTTCCATCTCTGAACTTTATTAACTAAGGATAAATTCCTAACACCCAATCCCCCCGCCCAAATGGTCCTAGAAATGGTGTCCCAACTAATTAGGTGGAGTTTCCTTTTTCTCATGGCTACCCAGAAGAAGTTGGAGGAAATACTATTAAGTTGAGTAAAGACTTTCTTGGGCAAATTAATACACTGCATGTCGTAGTTAGGAATGGTAGTAAGAGTGGACTTAATTAAGTGAGTCTGCCTCCCTTGGAAAGAAATCTAGTCTTCCAAGTAGACAGCTTCCTTCTAACTTTGTCCATAATACATTGACATTTCCTAACTGTGGGTTTTTTTTATCCAATAGTTGAAAGCCCAAGTAAGTGCCCAAGTCATCAGATTTATAGCAACCCAAAGTATCCTCAAACTCATCAATGACATCCAAGTTAGTATTTGGAGAAAACATCAATTTAGACTTCCCAAAATTTATGGTCTGGCCTGAAATCTCACAAAACAAATCCAAGGTGTTGTTCATTGACTGGAGAGTCTTGGAATTAGCTTCCCTAAAAAGGATCACATCATCAGCAAACAATAAATGAGACATCCTAAGGGACTGTCTTCCTATACTAAAGGGGGTCCAAGAGCCCTGTTCACATTCTTAATGGATAAGTCTAGAGAGACCCTCCAAACAGAGAATGATAAGGTAGGGTAAGAGAGGGTCCCCTTGCCTAATCCCCCTAGAAGAGAGAAAAGGCTCAGAGGTCTTCCCATTAATGAGCACAGAGGTACAGGTAGCGGTTAAGCAGCTCATGACTAATTGGATGGACATGGAGTCAAAATGGAAGAACTCTAAACAATTCCTAACAAAATCCCACTCAATTTTGTCATAAGCCTTTTCCAAGTCGATTTTGAAAGCAAACCAACCCTTCTTTCCTTTCCTACCCTTGATGGAGTGTAAAATTTCAGAGGCCACTAAAAAAATTTAGTGTCTGTGCCCCTTCTAGGAATGAAAGCATTTTGGTTATGGGACAAGAAGGACTCTAGATAGGGTTTCAGCCGAGCAACTAGAATTGTTTCACCATCTTATAAATAGTGTTACAAAGACTAATGGGGCGGAAATTTCGAATAGACTCAGGAGACTCACACTTAGGAATCAGAGCTATGTTACTAGCATTGATTTCTTTTGGCACTTTTTCCTTCTACAAAGATGTTTTGGATATAAGCCACAAGATCAAATTTGAGGAATTCCTAATTATCCCTATAGGAAAAGTGTGAAAGCCATCTGGACTAGGTGACTTGAAGAGACCAAGGCTTTCAGCCTGCTCCACTTCCTGAATGCTAGGCACATGAGCAATAAAGACCCAATTAGAATACAGGGGTACATCTGAACTGACCTTGACACACACTGACTTGGAAGTAGAAAATTAGCCCTTAAAGAAGTATACAATGTGATTGCTAAGGTCCTGTTCATTATCCAAAGCATTACACACCCCATCCCTTAAGGAGACAAACCTATTCCTTTTCCTTCGAATCAACACACTTTTATGATAATAAGAGGTATTTCTGTCCCCATATGGGATCCACTTGGCTCTAGATCTAGCCAACCAGAACATCTCTTCTTGGTCCAGAATGATGGTCAACTCTTCACGAAGTTGATTGTCAAGTGAATGGAGAAAAGAAGAAGAGGGGTTGGTGCATAGTGCAATTTGAACCCCATTCAACCTAGCTAACAACCTCTTCTTCTTCTTTTCTACGTTACCAAACACATCATCAGCCCAAGCTGAGAGCCTGAGATATATGGGACAATATCTTTGTTTTTCCTGTAAAAATCACGAGACAAAAGAGACTAGGAGTCCTTAACCACATTATAAAAACAGGGGTCTAACTCCACATGGGTTCTAATTTAAAGGATTTGACTCGATTGGCAACAGGGTGGCAGGTTTTGAGAAGAAGGGGATAGTGGTCAGAGGTAACACGAGGCAAGTGTTTTAGGTGAGTGTTTGGGAAGAGGACCAACCAATCTTCATTACACCAAGCTCTAGCAAGTCGTTCCATTATAGGACCCTTCCTATTATTATACCAAGTAAACCTTAGTCCAGAGATCGAAACCAACATCCACCAAGGCACAGTCACTCATACAAGCATTATAAAGATTCATTCTTGTCAAGCTAGGGGACTTCCCTCCTAATTTATCTAAATCAGATTTCAATTCATTAAAATCACCATCACCAACCAAGCAGCATCCACAACAACAGAGAAATCATGCAAATCATCCCAAAGAAATTTACGCAATTTAAATCTGGGACTAGCATAAATGGCTGAAAAATAAAAATTTTGTGAGGAATTATGTAATACCTGAGCCACTCCACTAATAATCTGGCGCCCTTTCTTAATGACAGTAAAGTCAATGTTAAAGGAATTCCAGAGAATTAGCAAACCTCCAGCAAAACCAATCGGCTCCACCATAGCATGACTGTCAAATGGCAAACCTCGTAAGATATCCTTAGCAGTTGACTTTCCCACCCAGGTTTCAGAGAGAATGACAAGTTCAGGTTTATGAGAATGGATGAGATGCATGAAATTTCTCTTGAAGCTAGGCCGAGCAAGGCCTCAAACGTTCAAAGCGCAACGTAGTCATAAATTTAGGCAGAGGAAATGAATTCAGAAGAGCGTTGCGCACTTCCTAATTTACGGTGTCCTTTATGTTGACTCTTTCCCATAACAATGGACTGAACAAGTCTTCGTTTATGCACTCCCATTGGAAACGGGCAAGGCTTCCCGGGCTTCTTTTCTCTTGCTCCCAGACCGCCACTATCCCCAACTGGTTGTGAGCTTTGGTGGTGCTTACCAACTTGACTTCGTTTGTGTGACTTGCCATCATTATCTTGAGGAATTTGTAAGTCAACATACAATCCTCTCTCAATTGAGGGAGAATTGGTGTTGGGTCCAAGAGAAACCGAACTTCGTGAGGGAGAACTTGGTTGCAGGGGATTTGCCTGGGATCCTTACTGAGAAACCAACAAACAAACACTAGAAGCCACGGGGAGAGGGCTTGTAGATCTGATAGATTGGGAAGGTGGGCTGGCAATGAGATATCTGAGGAAAGAGACTGAAAGTTTTGGGATTTCTCACATGCCTCAATGTGGGAATCACGTGAGGCCGCCAACAACAATTTTTGAATTTCAAAATCACCACCATCAACAGGCTGACTACCAACCTGTGACTCACTACTACCACTCGTAGTTGCCGTTACCACCAACATTGACTTTGACTTCTTTCTGTGAACCACCCGCCATTCACCATCCACAGGCGCTGAGGATGTGTCTCGCACAGATCTCTGCACTAATTTAACTTTGTCCACCTCCAGCACACACTCATGGGTGCTAGAAAACCATTGTTTGCAACCATCACACTTCTTCCAATAATCTAACCAAACAAATGTTTGTTTGAATTCCCCGATCTAAATGTCATGTTGTTTCACAGAGTTAAGATTCTTCTGATCACAAATCTTAGCAAACCTTGCTCGATTATGTTCAGCTCCTCTAACATCCGCCTTGATAAACCGTCCAATTGAATCACCAATCATTCGTAGAACATCAAGTCTGTGGTATTCCAGAGGCAATTCCGAAAGTTCCACCCATACAGGGAAATCAGTGACCTCCGTCGTTGAGGGCTTAAAATTTGGTTCCCAACGACGAACATAAACAAAGAAACCATTAAGGAACCAAGGCCCATTCAAAGCTCTGGTAAAATCCGCCGGATTCGGACACTTCACCAAATAAAACCATTTTCAAAGACCGATAAAGGAGCATTCTTTCCTAAAATTCCATAACTTGGAAAGATTCTTGGACAAAAAAATCTGCAGAAAAGGATTTCCCAATTACTTTGACCAAAATCGCGGATTGCTAGGGGTTTCGAATCTCAAGGAGAAGATCAGTGGAGATGGGAAGGAAGCGTTCCAAGGAAGGGTTAAAGGAGGGTGGGGGTGTCGAGGGAGTAGGAGAGGATGTGCCACCACCGCCAGTAGTGGCCGAAATGCTTGAGGTAAGAGCATCTTTGAAGGAGAATGGTATGGGAGAGGAAGAGGGGGAACGAGAGGCTATGTTTTTGGGATTGGTTGGGTAGGGAGAGTGGGAAGTCAACTGAGAAGAACTGGAGGTCGCCGTTGACGCATGTGTCGATGCAGCCGCAGGTTACCGGATTGGAGGAGGGTAAGGGGGTTTCCTAGGAAAGAGCATTCTAAGGAACCTTACAAAAATTTAAGTGATTGGGTATGCACATTTGAATACATTTACTTTAGGTGCATATAGTGCATTATGCTTGCATAAAATCAMATTTAATTATGCATAGGGCTTCCGCAATGATTGGAAGGGCCCTACGGATCGAATGAAGCATAATATTATTTGATGAAGGAAAGAACCCAGGTAGGTAGTGACGAAGTAATGAATAACGTAATGGTCCAAGGCATCAATAAAATTAAAAGACATCAATGTTAAGCCAAGAATCACAAACAGTACTCGATCTGAAATTAGACATGAATGACATTGGAGTGTGAATCAATTCTACATCATATATGATGATGATGATGATGATGATGATGATGATGATGATGATGATGATGATGATGATGATGAACATGTACGACGTAGGTGAGATATGATAGCCTCAAAGAATAATATAAGTTGACGGATGATTTTACTATGATCCATTGAGAATGGACTATCACAAGCATCACTAAGGGAACCAATAGCATTGCACCAAGTGTCCATGCGAAGACAACAATTGACTTTAGGTTTTAGGAAGTTCTTAAAAAGTTTCCTATTTTGCAATATTTCATCCTTTATTATGTTATTCTTAATTTGTTTTATTATTTTCAGAAATAATTTTGGAAATTTCAGAAAACACATTTTGAAAATTCAGAAAATATATTTTGAAATTTTAGAAAATAAATTTCAGATTTATTCAAAAGAAATAAAAGCATTTTATTTTCGAAGAACTTTTAGCATGCCATTGATGTCGGTGTTCAAGAACTCTGTTGAAGTCGAATGATGGTAAATAAATGATCTTTTGAAAAATGTATCAAGAAAAAGATTTATATATGATCGGATTGTGAGAGCGGAATTTTGTTAATTTTTTGGAAATTTTTTTGAGAACTATCGTCACTCTATTACCTATGTCGTCGGTCGCCGACGTTAATGGAGATTTAACTCATATGGCCCAAGGAAGAGGAAACGAAGGCAGATGGTAACTGTTATGCGTTTAGAGGTTTCCGTCAAATTTGTTTTTAGGTCATGGCCAACATGTACTGTGGTCACAACCGAAAAATACAATTCATGAAAGAAATTCGATTATATTTGGATATGTCCATCCTAATGTACGAACATTACCTCATCCGTGATTTTATTAAAAAAATAAAATAAATTCAAAATATCCTAATGCATTAGCCGAATAGTAGCACTATAGTTTCCATAATGATACCATGTACGGAGTAGTTTGTTGGAGAAGATCTAGCAACATCGGTTATGTTACTAGAGAATTTTTTATTTTTTCATCAATAAATTTGCAATTTCATTTTCCTTTGAAAAGGGTATATTAATCAGTTCAAAGAATGACATCTTTTCTAATGTAACCAATTACTTCATTTTAGGAAATAAATAAATTTAAATTTGCCTTATCAAAGAGTGTGAATTAATAAATTCACATATTTTAAAATTTAAATTAGTATAAATGAATAAAAATATATGTCAGAATATCTTTTGGAGGGATATATATAGAAAAGAAACAAGTTAATTATATTTTTGGAGGAAAATTAACATAATCTTAGTGAAAGATCGTATTTTGATATTTATTTCTTATTTTGGCTATATGAGTTGAAACTTCATTAACGTCGGCGACCGACGACATAGGTGATAGGGTGATGATAATACTCGAAAAAATTTCCAAATATAATCCACAAAATTATTCTCTCACAGAATCCGATCTTATATGACCAACTGTTTTTTGTGCTACGTTATTCAATAAATCATTGACATGTAATTCGCTTCAATAGAGTTCTTCAATATAAGCATCAATGGCGTGCCGAATTAATTTTGTAAGTTTTATTTTCTAGAGAAATGATTTTCTGATTTTCGAAAATATTTTATCGAAATAATAAAAACAAACTTAATTTAATTTCTTAATTTATGAAATTATAAAAAAAATACTTGATTCAATTACTTCGTATTAAAGATGCTAGAAATATTGAAAATAAAATATTACCTTATTTAATGTGATACATGCTAAAACTGAAAAAGTCAAAGGTTGACATTGATACACATGTGTCAATGTTCTATTGGTCCTAGATTTAGTATTGTGGTAGTCCAATTTCAATGGACCATAGTAATATTTAATTGAAAGTTGTAAGTGGTTGAATATTTATTTGTATGAATGAAATTGAAAGTAGGAAGGGTAATAAATGTGATTGAAGGTTTTTCTATTAAAATTGAGAGTGGGGTCTATATACTTAAAATAGAAATGATGCAAGTAATTTGAAATGTCCAATTAAGCTATTTTTTTTTTTTTTGTGCAAACAGGAACAAGAAGTAGCATTAAGTAGAAGAGTTAGAGGTTAATTCCTCCAAGTACAAACTTAAAGAAGTGACACAAGGTTCATGCCAAACAGTGGCAGAATTGTTTACATAAAGAGAAGTGTCCAAATTTGCATCCCTTGCTATGCTGTCAGCCAATCGATTTGTGTTTCTGATTCTATGCTCCAGCATGATTACTCTCCCCTGTAGCAGGCCCCTACAAAGTGAGAGCAAGTTGAAATGGCAATCCTTAGCAATGGGGGTCAGCTTGAGCCTTGTGATAGCAGTGCTACAATCAGAAGCTAGTATAACATTTTGCAAATCAAGGGAGTTGATCAATTTAAGACACTCAAAGATTGCATAGAGCTCAGCTTCCAGGGGGATTGAGCTTTCCTTTTACACTTGAAACCCACTACCCACATGGCAAACTCATCACGACAAACACCCCCCACTCCTGCAACATTGGAGTTGCTGCTAAGGGAAGCYTCCACATTAAATAAGACCCAACCGTGTGGTGGTGGTGTCCACTTGTGGCTTAATGGTTGTTGAATATGTGTGGGAAGGGGGGGTGGAGCTAAAGTTCTCCCACACAATTCTAAGGGCATCTCTTTTCACCACCAAAGCATCTTTGAGAGTCCTTGAAAAAATGACTTCATTTCTTCTCAACCAAATGCACCAGAGAGCGCTTACAAAGAGCAAAGGCCAGGGGAGGGTGAGAGTATGTGAGGGTAGGGTGAAGGTAGTTAGGTGGAATTTGAGCCAGGGAACAAAGGAGAGATTTGAAGATAAAGGGTCAATTGAGAGGAGGTCCCAAACCTCTAAGGCTTGGGGACAAGAGAAGAGAATGTGGGAGGAGGTTTCAGGGGTGTTTGCACAGCAAGGGCAAGAATTATCTTGGACAATCTGTCTAGAAGCCAGAAGTGACTTGTGTGGAAGTCTGTCATGGCAAACAAGCCATAGAAAAAATCTGAACTTGGGAGGGATTTTGAGTTTCCACACCCAATTTGAATTAGGGTCAAGTTGGCTGTTTGAGAGTAGAGAGAAGGCAGACTTGAAGCTAAACTTTTCATTATGGGTTAGAGAAGAGAAAATGAAGTCTGGGAGATGGGAAAAGGCATGGGAATGTGGAAGGTTTGAGAGGATAGAAGGGGGTAAGGTGAAAGAAATGGAGAGAGGATTGAAGATTCCATTTGGGAAACATTTTGAAGCTTTCAAGGCCTCCTCACCTTTGGCTAATGGACCATGGATTTGGTTTCTCAAGGGGCCTAGGGGGGGCCAAGAATCATCCCAAAAAAGAATGTTATAGCCATTTCCAATCCCCCAAGAAATTGTGCTTTCAAAGGTTTTCCACATTTTCCCCATGGCTTTCCATAAAGGTGAACCAGAGAGGAAAGATTTGAACTTTCCATTTGAAGTGTATTTTGACTTGAGAAAGTTCACAACTAGATTGTCACCTTTTTCAAGCCATTTCCACCACATTTTGAGTATATGGGCTTGATTGAGCAAGCGGCAACAATGAATACCAAGACCACCATTGCTTTTTGGTTTTGAAATTTTGAGCCAATTGACAAGGGGGAGGCCTCGGTCCCCATCACCTTTCCCTCAAAGAAAGGTGGTCATTAGTCTATTCATGTCATCAAGAATTGAATGTGGAAGTTGCAAAGCTTGCATATAGTAGATGAGGATTGAGTTTAGTGTGGATTGGATAA
The DNA here is from genome assembly GCA_008642245.1 of Bassia scoparia. Classification (NCBI taxonomy): domain Eukaryota; kingdom Viridiplantae; phylum Streptophyta; class Magnoliopsida; order Caryophyllales; family Amaranthaceae; genus Bassia; species Bassia scoparia. Next base: position 23,272 of record SNQN01005669.1, on the reverse strand, counting down.
GGACCATTRGTCCTTGCCTTGAAAGGAATTTGGTTTTCCAAGAGTTTAGACGTCCTTGCATTTTGCGGAGGATAAAAAGGACATCCTTTCTTTTTGGTTTGTTTGAGAGAAGGGGGAAACCAAGGTAAGGGGAGAGAGAAGAGGTTTCTTTGATTCCCAAGATTTGACAYGAAAGCTCTCTAATGGTTGGAGGAGTATTAGAGGAGAAYAGGATGGCACTTTTTTYWAGATTTATGGTTTGACCTGAATGGGAAGTGAAGATGTGAAGGATATTTTGGAGGGTGAGAATTGTTTCGGTTGTTGCCTCACCAAAGAGAAGGAGGTCATCGGCAAATAGAAGATGGGAGATTAACATTTTGTTCTTACCAAGAGTGAAGGGTTCCCAAAGGTGTTGTGCACAGGCATCATGGATGAGGGTAGAAAGTAGTTCCAGACAGATGATGAAAAGATAAGGGGAGAGGGGATCCCCTTGCCTTATGCCTCGAGAAGGTAAAAAGGATGGAGATTTYGAGCCATTTATGAGGATTGAGGAAGAGAGGGAAGAGACACAACTCATGATCAAGGCAACTGAGGAGTCATTGAGGCCCAAAGAGAAGAGGGAGCTCCTAATGAAAGACCACTCAAGTTTGTCAAAATCTTTTTCAAGGTCCAATTTCAAAGCAAACCAGGCTCTTTTGCCCTTTCTATGTTTGAAGGAGTGGATTATTTCTGAGGCAATCACCACATTTGTTTCTGTTCCTCTTTCGGGGAGGAAGCTATTTTGGTTTGGTGAGAGGGTGTTTTGGAGGTGGTCCTTGAGCCTGTTGGAGATGATTTTTGTTATGACCTTATAGCTAATATTGCATAAGCTAATGGGCCTGAAGCTTTTGATTGACTCTGGTGACTCACATTTGGGAATGAGAGCAATCAAAGTTTCATTGATGCATGGAGGGACAGTTTTGGAGAGGAAAACATGTGAGATCATGGAACAGAAGTCGGGAGAGATTATGTCCCAAAAGGTTTTGTAGAAGATTGAGTGAAAACCGTCTGGACTGGGAGCCTTAAGTGACCCCATTTTAGAGACCACTAGGCTTATTTCCTCCTGAGAAGGGGGAGAGGAAATGTCGAGACTGGAGGAGGGAGGGGAGAAAGGAGGTTGATCCCAATCAAGAGTGGAGGAGGGAAGGGAGGAGGAGAAAAGGCCCTGAAAGTAAGTGAGGATGTGAGATTGGATATCTTCTGGCTTAGTGAGGATTTGGCCCACTTCATTCTTTAGGCTGAGAATTTTACTCCTCCTTCTTTTGACAATCACTGATTTATGGAAATATGAGGTGTTCCTCTCACCCTCCACAATCCAGTTGGCTRTAGATTTCATAAGCCAGAAYATTTCCTCTTGCTCTAGGATGGAATTYTAATCTTTTAACAAGGATTCTTCCAGGTCGAGAAGAAAAGGTTGGTGRGGATTTTGGCCAAGGCTGTTTTGTATGCCTTTGATTCTTGCAAGAACTCGAGATTTGTTTTTGAAGAGGTTACCAAAGTGGTGYTAATTCCATCTTGCACAAGTGCGGGAGAAGGAAGAGAGTTTGGAGTGAAAAGGGAGGCTTGAGTCTGACCAGGATTTTTGAAGTAAAGGTTCAAAAGTTGGATCATGGCTTCACATTGGTTCATAGCGAAAAGGTTTATTTTTGTTTGTGTTCTGATTTGGAAAGAGGGAGAGGAGGATGGGGCAGTGATCTGAAGAGGGTCTAGGAAGATGGGTTAGGGAAGAGGAGGGAAAGGTGGAAAGCCAGTCAACTGTAGCAACCGCTCTATCAAGCCTCTGTGACATTAGATGTCCCCTGCATTTGTTAGTCCAAGTAAACTTGGGGCCAATAAAGTTCATATCAACCAAACCACAAGTATGCAAGCAATCATTGAAAGCATCCAACCTAAATTGTTTGGGACGATTGCCACCAAAATGTTCAGTGCTATTAAGAATATCATTAAAATCTCCCAATACAACCCAAGGAAGGTCCATAAAAGAAGCCAAATAAGTGAAGTCATCCCAAAGKAATTTCCTAATCCTAAACTTTACATTTGCATAAATGCCAGAAAAGAAAAAAGAGAGCTTGAGATGAGGTACCTGTATGATGCCGTGAATACCCTGTCGAGTAATTTTGATGGGCTCAAATGAAACTTCACTTGAGTGCCACAAAATCATGAATCCCCCCCCCCCGACAAGCCAACCGGGTCCACGATCGAAATTGGTCGAAAGGTAACTTGTTGGCAGCGATGACAGCATTCTCACGGCCGACTTTATTTGGTTTCTGAGATGACCACCATAGATGGATTGTGTTGGTTGATGAGAGATTTCATATTGAGGTGGAAGCAGTTTCGAGCCACCCTCTCGCATTCCAATACATGTCTTCATGTCATTCTTGTGGGAGCAGTAGGAATGGTGCTGCCACCACGTTTCCCTTCATTCTTGGAAAGCGATTCTCTGTTTCGATCGAATAAAAGGAAGCTTCTCGATCAGGAGCAAGTTGATTTGGTTTACGTCCTCGACTGCTACGTCTTTGCCCAGGTGAGAGATAGACCGACTTGCTTTAGAGGGTTCACTGCTCTGAACTAATGGAGGGGTTTGTGAGGTTGGCTAAGTCGAACTCTAGTGTCTCCACTTCCAACCGGTGGTTGCAGATTGGGGGTGGAAGGATGGGTGGGTTCAATAGCTCCTCCATGAACTCCGGAATYAGTAAGTTTGAGTTRCGTTTGTCCAGTTGGTCCATCRCCCACCAAAATAGGATTTGGACCACCGGRGGCAGCGCTATCACATCTTCCACCGGYGGGAGGTGGGCTYGAAGGATCGCCCCCCTCGGTGTCAGTGCTTTTAYGTCTATCCACTCTTGCGGTGCTTTGCTTGGGTGTTTTATCATGAACCTCGCCGTTTGGGGTGGGAGGATCGGTAGGTCCGGGTAGGGATTGATGTCGAGCAGGAGATCTACCACGTTTATGTTGAGCTCTGAGAAGCCCATCCGTGGCAGAGAGGATTCCATTGGGAATTGTGAAGTTTGGAGGGGGAAGAGTGTTTTGAAGTGTAGGGGTGGTAGTGGTAAGCTGAGGTCCAGAGGGGGGCTCGAAGGGGTTTCTGGAGAAGAAGGAAGAGAAACCATTGTTAGTGGCAGAGGATGTGTTGCTGGAAATGGTGGTTGGAGTGATGGAGGAGGATGGGTTAAAATGGATGTCGTTCTGTTGGGAGGGTTTCTGGTTAGAGGATGTTGAGGAAATAATTTGTGGTAATTGTAAATTTGATGTGGCCCGTTTTGTCGGGTCTGATAAAGTTGTATCAGCTCGTTTCATCGGGTCAACTGTTGAAGGAAATGAGCTGACACGTGATGCTGGACCACTTGCCACATTTTCATTTGAAATTTGAATTTCTTTTCCATTGGGTATGGGTTGGTCTTGGGCTGGGTTTGACTTCGTTCTTCTTGAGACTTCCTTCCAACCTTGATTATCAACGGTGGGTATGGTGGAGGTTGTCTGAGTGGTTGTTGTGGGCTGTTTTTTAGGGCACTTTCGGCACTGAGACAGCGAATGACCATACATCTTGCAATATTTGCAGAAGAGGGAAGCGTATTGTGCAACTAAATTTTGCTTGACATTTCCAATCCACACCGTAGTTGGCAAAGGCGTGGTGAGACTGACTTGGACACAAATTCTAGCGTATCGGAGTTTTTCTTTAGTCTCTGTGTTCATGCCGATTTTCATTAGTTTTCCAATTCTGGACCCAATTTCAGTGAGGATTTCTCTGTTGTAGAGTTCGATTGGGAGTTCAGGAAGCGTTACCCAGATTGTTGTTGTGTCGATTTCAGCTTCCGACAGCTTGAAGCCCGGTTCCCAAAGCTTAAGAAAAAGTGGGTAACCTGCTAGCTACGAGTAATGGGTCACCGGAGATGACATTTGTTAGGTCAGAAGGATCTTTGAAGGTGAATAGGAAATAACCTTTGCCTAAGAGCTTTAGCTCCCATTGGCCAATGTCTGTGAAGGTTTTTTGGAGGGCTGATTTTAGGTAGTTGAAAGCGAAGGTTTTGCCAATGACTTTACCAATGAGAGAGAGCTTCCGGATTTCGCATAAAGCTCGTGATTTTTTGGGATCAATGGGGATGAAAATGTTTGAATCTTTGTTCGCACAAGCAGGAATCGTAGTTGCTACGAGATTGTTAAAAGATGGTTCTGGAACGTTATCGTAATCGGAGGTCTTTGCTGGAACCAGGGCAGTTTTGAAGGAAAGAGTGGATTTTGTGGTGGCAGGGAGTGAAGGCGGAACGAGAATTGAAGGAGTGTTGTTGGTGTGAAGAAGAGGCAGTGTGGGAATTGGTGGAGGTGGTGGGGAGATTGTGGAGGTGTCGGTGGTTGTACGGGTGCTGTTGGAGGTGTCGGTTGTTGGAGTGGTGCTGTTGGTGTTGGTGTTGTCCTTGAGCTGCGAAGCCAGCGGGGGGGTCCGGCGGGGGATTCACGGCTTCAGTAGTACCTGCAAACAAACTATCGGCCTCACCTTGTGTTTCGCTCTCTGTTTCTCTCATCTCTCTCGGAACTCTTTCTCCATTTAAGCTATATGGTGCAAGTAATTTGGTTCCCTTTTATTTGTCTTATTTAGAATCGAAGAGAGAATTAAAAAATGAATCTATAATTAATAGAATGTGCTAATTTAATAATATTCCTACTTGAAAAGAGAGTTATTGACTTTTATTGAAAAGGTAATAGATGTGTGTTGGAAAATGAATTTTTTGAAGTAAAATCTAGATAGTGGTAAAATATGATGGAAGAAAAATAATAAATATGGTTCATTTTACATTGAAAAATGTAAATAAAGTTGGAATTAAAAATAAAAGACATCAATAAAATTAGAAGGACACTAAAGTTAAGGCAAGAATCACAATCAGTACTCGATCTTAAATTAGACATGAATGGCATTGGAGTGACAGAGTGTGAATCAATTATTTAAGTGGTATTAAGTGGGAATAAATATTTAAGAAGAAAATTAGACTCCTTTTGAGATGAAATCTCATTACCATGGGAATGAACATATTGTTTCTTCAAAATTTTACATACAAATTCATTCCTATTATCAATTACCGCCTTTTAATACCAATAACCAAACGAGACATCAATTAACATATACCAAACTTTATTTTCTTTTATACAATGACTTTTAAAAATGAGATTTTTCCTCAGGTACCCCTGGGGTTAGGCTTAATTACTCATGTACCCCCCAGTTTTTTTTAATTCCTCAGGTACCCCCGAGGTTTCAAAAAATAGATGAAATACCCTTAATGATCCAAAATCCGTTAAATAATTTAACACCGTTAGTTTATAACCTTAATTCAACTAATTAACACCTAATTCCAACCCTTAACCCCTACTTAACCCCCATTTAACTAAATAACCTACTAAACCCCTAATATTAATCAAATTAATACTTAAAACTAACTAATTAAACCTTCTCCCTCCTTCTTGACCCCTTGACTCCCTTGACCAGGCCACCATTACCCAACAACCACCGTCACCTCCTTCCTCCTTTGTTTCACCATCACCTATGTACAGTGACACTATGAACCACCAATAGCCACGCACGACACGACCAAAAACAGCCATGCCACCTCCTTCATCTTTCCTCCATCTTTCCTCCTTCGTGCCACCACCACCACCCGAACTATGACAATCACCATGACACAACCTAGTGCCTACAACCCAGCTACCAAGCAATTTAGGCCAAAATCGAAACAACAATAGTAGCGCAACCCATTTTTCTTCGATCTCCTTTCCTCCTTTCTCCACTGAAGGACCTTGCACCTACAATCAGTTCGATTATGTCGACCTTCAACAAATTCGAAACTGGGTTGAGAATATCGAAAACAACAAAAAATTGCTTCTTCGACCTCTTGTTCGATGCTAATGTTATAGTGTTGCGGCCCTATATTGTTCAATTTACAATGAAAAATGTGAATAAAGTTAGAGTTAAAAATAAAAAAAATTCAAAACAACACAAACATAAAAGAATTCTAGTTCGAGAAACAAGACAAATAAAATGGAACGGAGGAAGTGAGTACTCCGTACTTAGTATAAATTCAGATTTAATTATGCTTTATCCATAGGGCTTTCGCAATGATTGGGAGGGCCCTACGTATCGGATGAAGGATAATATTATTTGACGAAGGAAAGAACCCAAGTGGTGATGAAGCAATGAATAAAGTAATGGTGCAAGGCATCAATAAAATTAAAGGACATTAAAGAAGTTAAGGCAAGAATCACAAACAGTAGTCGATCTTAAATTAGACATGAATGACATTGGAGTGTGAATCAATTATTCTACTCCGTACATCGTATATGATGATGTCATGATGAACACGTACGAGGTACGACGTAGGTGAGATATGATGATAGCCTCTAAGAATGATATGGGATGAGACTACTTTACTCTTCTTCATTTGCGATCTTTTTAATTGATTTAATTAGCTTGCTTGCCATTCCATGCATTCTTTATTCTTTAATTTGATTCGCAATACTACTTTGCTTTTCTTTATTACCAATTCAAGTAATCTTTTTTTGGTGCATTTCTTTGTGTATATATATGTTGTCATCATTCATATATGAACTTATTACATTCCTCAATTCCTTAATTAATCAAAGCACAAATTGAATCAAAGAAGTGAGCGAGTGAGAATATATCAATGGCATTGTCGCTGTTGGAGGAGGTTGCGAAGCCCATGGTCAGTGTCGTAGCGGGCCAAGTGACGGAGGGGTTCCGTGTCATGGTGGGCTTCGAAAGCGAGCTCAATAACCTCAAAGTGAAGATCGATCCTATTGAAAACGCGGTAGAAAAAATGACGGAGGAGCGAGATCCTGCAGTTGAAGGCTGGTTGAGGAAGGTTATACGCATCATCCGCAATGCCGAAAATATGATGGATGTGTTGGCCTATGAGAAGTACCGCCATGTTGTCCTGAAAAGGAGGCTGAAAAAGACGTTATCGGGGAAGGTAATTATAACAATAAGATCCCATAATATGAATATTTACTTTAGTTTTGATTGCAAATCAATTTTTCCTTATTTGAAAAATAAATATTAGGCAACCTCAAAACGAAAGCAAATATTAAAATATTTAAGGAGATTTAATAAATATTTTGTTAGAAAAAAAGGTAAAATAAAATAAAACTAGTGGTTCACATTCATTCGGAGTGGTGGACGTTTTTTGGACGACCATTGTAAAGTTTTTGCCATAATATTATTATGCTAGCTGTAATTATATTATACTAGCTAGCTGTAATAATCAATCTTAATCTTCCTACTTTGTCAGGTAAGGCTAGTCTTCCTGCCTTTGGAACGGCTCTACCTTCGCACTAAGATGAGCTGTTGGATCCGTGGGATCAACAGCGACATTGAAGCAGCAGTCAAGAATCACGCTCGTTTGATTAAAGATCTTAACGATGTTGTAAGCTCATCAGCCTCCTCCTCGAGACCTGCTGCAACCAACATCACCGATGATCAACTGCCGCTGCAACAAGTTCGACGAAATGTGGATACTTCCCTCTTTGTTGGGAGGGATAATGATGTTGCTGCTGTCGTCGACATGTTGTTGAACAACCCGTCTCAGGTTTCTGGCCAAGGAAACAACCTTCTTGTCGTAGCTATCGTCGGATTGGGAGGTACGTGTTTTTTAAGATGTTACACATACATTCAACAAAATATGAGAGCTTAACTTCATGCTATGCATTCCAGTTTATTAAGATGATTTGCCTTTTTACCTTATACGAAGTATTACATCAAAGAAGACTTTATAGTTTTAAACACCATTTCACTCATGAGTTCATTTTTCCCCTTATAACACTTTACAAATTATTTAGCACATTTGTGTACAAGGTTTAGGACATTTTTTATAGGGTTTTTTGTCAAAACAAACCTTTTAAAATGAAAAAATTGCGAAAACAAACCTTTTAAAATGTTATTTGTAAAAACGAACCAAAAACAAAAAAAAACTTTGTAATTAAAAATCTCATGACATCATCACCCTCTAATTCACTAATTAACACCCTTATTTCACTCCCTTCACCCTTAATTCACCTTCAATCCCTTAAACTTCATCTTCAACCTTCAAGGCTTCGACTACTCTCTTCCACCAATGACGTCGCACCACTGCTCCCACCACCGCACCAAGCCCGATCAACTTTCTCTCTCCTCCTTCGCCCCTTTCTCTCTCCACACACCGTCACCCCCGAAAAACCCTCCACCACTCTCGAAACTTCTCCTCCAAATGTCGATTGTTGCCGATTGTTATTTGTTGTTGCAGTAGAAGCGTCGTCCTTGACCAATCCGTCCTATTCACTTCCATCTCCTCTTCCCTCGATCTCCCCAAAACCTCCATCAATTCGAATACACTTCCTCTAACCAAAACCCTAACTCAACCACCTCTAATGACGTCGTCAAAGCTGCGTTTTTTCTACTATGATTCGATCGGCGGCGAGCCCAAAAATGTCGTGTGTAGATCGAGCTGCGATTTTCTGGTTCGCTAGTGGTCAAGCATCGTGGGGCTGCCCTGCCACCACTGCACTGCTGTGGTGGAGCTTAGTTGTGGTGGATTCGCTCCGTGAGGGAGGGGCGGTATTACTTGTGCTCAAGTGAGACGATGATCGGGATGAGATGATGGCTAATCTGTGAAGATTGCTGCCCATGGTGGAAGTGAGTAGATCAGAGAAGGGAATGAAGAGGGAGAGAAAGGGATAATGGTTGAAGGTGAAGGTGAAGGAAGGAAGAAGTTGGAGCCTTGGAGGTGGTCACGTGGATTAAGGGTGAAGATAGTGAAATAAGAGTGTTAATTACTGAATTAGAGGGTGATGATGTCATGAGGTTTTTAATTACAAAGTTTTTTTTTGTTTTTGGTTTGTTTTTACAAATAACGTTTTAAAAGATTTGTTTTTGCAATTTTTTCGTTTTAAAAGGTTTGTTTTGACAAAAAACCCTTTTTTATATTTAGGACATTTTCATGATTTTACTATGCTTCGCTGAAAATGGACTACCACAAGTAAATATAAATATAAGGTATTGTATGCATCAGATGCACAATAAATTTATTGTGCATCAAGCATATAGTGACTCTTTATATCAATATAATGACCTTTTATATCAATATAGTAACTCATTTTACTTTACATCTATATAGTGATAAAAAAAAAAGGGTCACTATATAGATAAAAAGGGTTACTATATTAACCAAAAGGGTCACTATAATCTGATACACAGTAAATAATTTATTGTGCATCCGATATACTTAATACTACTTTGTCAAATATAAAAGACCAATCAATAATGATGCAACAAACACATATGTAGCAAAGTCAAACTTTGACTTTTGTTTTTAGGTAGTTTTTGTACTTTCATATTCTTTACTCCCTACTTAATTTGTTTTATTAATTTTACAAAATGATTTTATAAATTATCAAATTATATTTCAAAAATTCAGAAAATAAATTTCAAAAAAATAAGAAAATAATTTTCAAAATATGAGAAATATCATAAATTAAAAATAAAAAACATTATAATTTTCAAAATAATTATTTTCTAGAAAATTAAAAACTTCATGGATTATTAACCCATTGAAATATGCCATTTTTCCTATTAAAGATCCTCCATGGGAGTCGTCCGATGAACCTTTGGTATGCATGGTATTGGATATTGCGACATCGTATTGTGGCATCGGATTGTTGTTTCATATTTTTCTTGATTTTATGGGAATTTTTCTGATGATTTTCAATATCCTATACCATTATCATTGGTTGTCAGCTTCCATGGAGTTTTAACTTCAATTGTCTGATGAAGAAGAAGACTTGAGAAAATAATAACCGCTATACCGTGTAGGGGTTGACGTTATTAGTTTATTACTGCCTTTTAGGCCATGACCAACAATGTTTCTGGTGTTTGCGTGCTTCAATTGCTGTTACAAACTTACAATGCATTTATGGTCATTGCCTAAGCTTCATGCGGTCATAACCAAACGTCAATAACATTGCACACAAACAGTTCAAGTGCTAATCTATCTAGTCTTTTTTTTAAGCTAGGTTCATTACGGGATTAAGTAAAGTTTTCCTTATAATTAGAATAATATTTTTTAATAATTTTAAAGTAATTTCAAATCTTACTCAACCATTCCAAAAAAAATGATAATCTAATTTAAGTATTTTTCAATATCATTAATTTTAATTAACCTTATTTTTCAGAGATATAATATATAATATTTTCAAATAATTATAATCCCTCCGATTTCTACTGTTTTGTGCATTTACTATTTGGGGGAAAAACTATGAATAATGTATTTCCTCCGTTTCAATGTATTATAATGTGAGTGAGGTCAAAAAGTAGGAGAGAGAGTGTGTGTTAAAGTGGAGAAAGTATGAAAAAGTGGGGTAAGTAAGGGATTGTGTGGTTAAAAAGTAGGAGAGGGATTGTCCCAAAATGAAATAAAGCACAATACACAGAACATTAAAAATCGACCAAATGAGAAAATTGCACAGAACATTAAAAATCGAAGGGAGTACGTGAATTTAAACACAATAGACTTGTTGTATTTGATAATGGTGATAAAATATAAAACTATGGTGGCAATGTATAAAAGAACACCACAACATATGGAGCAACGTATTTAACCAGACGTATTCTCTTAACTACCCTATTATCCCTCGATTTTTTTTTTTTTTGAAAATAATCTTAAAATGTTGTTTCCATTTTCTAACTATTTTTTCAAATCTTATGAAAAGTTTCCCTTATAAATGGAATAATAGATTTCTATAATATTTAAGTAATTTCAAATCTTACTCAACCATTCCAATATAGTGATATATTTTTAGATAAATATCAGTACCTTATAGTGATATATTTTCAAATAAATTTGAATTAGTATATATGTGTAATTATATGATAGAATCTTTTTCGGGGGGATATAAGCAAAATAGAAACAATTTAACTATATTTATTGAGGAAAATAAACATATATAATCATAGGGAAATGTCATATTTTATATTTATTTCCCACTTTCCTTATGTTATTTTGACAAGAATATTTATTAGATTGCTTAATAATAAGAAATTTTGACTGAAGATGATAAGGAGTAGATCGTGGGAGTTAAAGGAGATTTTTCACTAGCCAATGAAAACTTAAGCTTTTTTGTTATAGTCAGGTGGGTTATCTCCACCACATATGATGGCAATGACCAAAATACTTATTTGGTCATGATCTAAAAACGAATTTGACGCAAACCCTTAAATGTGTAGCGGTTACCATCAAAACCGACGTCTTCTTCTTCCTTGGGTCATATGAGTTGAAACTTCATTAACGCCAGTGACCAACGACATATATATAGGTGATAGGATGATCATCATTCTCGAAAAGATTCCCAAAAAATCAACAAAATTCGGTTCTCACAATCCGATCTATTAAGCTTTTTTGTGCGTTTCTTTTTATATATCAAAGTTCGAAGTCCATCAATGGAGTTTTTGAATAGATGCATGAATGGCGTTATTAAAATTATTCTAATATGATATTCTAGATTGTGGATAGTGTCGAACGTAAGCATCTTAATATTTATTTCTAGAAAAATAATTTTTGGAAATACGAAAATAAATACTACATATTTTCCGAAAAATGTTATTATAATTTTCGAAATTATGTTGTCAAAATTTAATTTCATATTTTTTGAAAGATACTTCCTCCGTTTTTTTAGATGCCTCATTGTCTTAAAACGGTAATTTCCTAATAGATGTCCCATTCTTATTTTTTTTCCTTTTTTGGATTGGGGTTCACATTTAAAATATCCATAAATCTCTCTTCAATCACTCTTTTTTGTGAGGACCACATAACTTTTCCCACTTATTTCATTAAAATATTCATCAATACACTTACTTTAACCCTTTTTCTCTCCTTTTTGGACCCCACTTACATTATTAAAATACCCATCAATACACCTCATCAATTCATCAAATTTTGCCTCGATTTCGAAAATATAGACAATTGGGTGTCCAAAAAAACGGAGGAAGTATTAGAAAATCAAAAAATTAGAAATTACCTTAATTACCCAACTGCTTGCCATAATCGAATAGTCAACCACTGACTTCTAAGGGACACTTCCTGCAATCCTATTGGATGTTTACTAATCTTTGTGATAGTTCATTCTCAATGGACCATATTAAAATTTTCATGTAATTTAGGATATTTTGTGGTTTTGGACATTTTCATGTAATTTAGGACATTTTTTCTTTGATTTAGGACCTTACTAACCCCATTAATATAAGTTGTTGTGAGAGCATCTCTCTTGTTAGAGCAATTGTCTCACTTTATCATGATGTACTCTCTCTATTACTTTTTGTTTTTCTTTTTTAGAATCGGGGAGAGAATTGAGAAAATTAAAATGAATCATTAATTAAGAGAAGGGGTTAATATATAAAAAAATTCTCACTTGAAAGGATAATTATTGACTTTTTATCTTGTTTGCGGAGTAGTATAATGAGAAAATGTATTAAATGTAGGTTGAAAAGTTAATTTTGATGAGTAATCCAGATAATGATTTAGCTTTTATTTAATACTAGATAATACCCAAGCAAATGCTCGACTTTTAAATAAAATATGAAATGCCGAAATAAAATCAAAACTTTTTTAAATGTGATTATTTCATAATAATGATGTTTTATTTGTGATAATAAATAGAATAATTATATATGTATATCAATTAATAAATGTTAAAAGTTTTATCCAAAGTACAATTACTAACCTTAATTAGATGTTTTTTTGTAATTTCTACGCAATAATAAATATAAATAATACTAAAATATATATAATAATATAATAATAAATATACACTCCCTCCATATCGCAAAAAAAGCAACACTATCAAAATTGCAACACTTGTACTTGTTACTATTTTTGGCAACTTTTTTCATACTAATTTTTCTTACCATCCACTTAACCAAATGGTATAATTAATTTGTTAGGACCACTAATATAAATAATTTATCCTCACATAGTTTCCCTCTAAAACAAAAGTACTAATCTACCTAACACATCACATGCTTACACATTAAATATCATTAGTCTTATTTAGAAAGTTAACACAACTTAATACACGAGTTGCGATTTTTCCGATACGAAGGGAGTAGTTAATAAGGTGGGAATGAGAAAGAAATTTGGGAGGGAAAATATGAAAGGGTGAAGATTGCTTTAGTATATATTATTAGATTAGATTATGGAGGAAAAATAATAAATATGGTTCATTTCTCTATAGAAAAAGTGAATAAATTTGAAGTTGAAAATAGAAAAAAATTATAAACAAGACAAACATTTGGGAATTCCATTTAAGGAAACAGGATAAACAAAACCAACAAAGTGAATAGTTTTTATACTCTCTCCGTTTTTAATTAGATGTTCCAGTTTCCTTTTTGGGCCATTTTCAAATTGATGTTCCAAACCAATCTAAAAAAACTGTTTTACCTTTTATCTATTTTATTTATTCTAACATTAATGAATTACTCATTTCTAAAGTCAACTTTCATTATTTTACCCAATCTATTCACCCAAAATTACTATTTCCCATAAAATTCCATACACACATTTACTATTTTACCTAACTTATTCAACTTTTTACCCAACTATTTTATTCAACTCAATCAACTCTTAAAAACCGTTTCAAATGATATGGAACATCTAATTAAAAATGGAGGGAGTAATATTTTGCAAAACGTAACTAAATATATTACAAATATATCTCTATTACATAAGGGAATGGGGAGCAATGATGTCCCCTCTTAAATGACACGAATACCCTTAATGATATGACTTTTTTAAAAAATATAAATTTGAGATACATTTTTCTACTTGCCATCTAAGCATAAGATAAAATTGGTATTTATGCATCACATGTTTCAATATAAATTAAGTTTGAGAAAAATATATTGACCATCTTTTATAAGAAAAGTTGCATACATTTTTGAAAATGCTCTACTCTTGCTCCCATTTAAATATAGATCGAATACGTGTAATTTAATTTTGAAAAACATGAATTAATTAATCAACATAAAAAATTGAAAGATTATTTAAATAAAAACTTGAAAAGATAATAAAACAATTAACTTGAACAATACATTTTTAATAATAGCAATCATGTTTTAAAATTATATGACAAATCACGCATCGCGTGCAAAAAAATGTAGTATAAATTATGCATTGACAAGCGTGAAAATGCAAACGTTCCAAAAATATGGAATGAATGAGGTAAGATTTTGATTTATTCTTGGCACATGCATGTAACAGGCTTAGGAAAGACAACTCTGGCAAAACAAGTTTGCGAAACTGAACCGGTGAAAATTCATTTCAGTGAGAGAATTTGGATTTCCGACTTAAAAGATTTTAACATTGAGAAGATTCTGAATAAAATGGTGGAGTTTGTTGGGATGGGTAAATACGAAGATGCTAGCAGAGTAACAGCAATAAGAAAACTTGAAAAACATCTAGGTGGAAAGAGGTATCTTCTTGTTTTGGATGATGTTTGGAATGTTAATAAGAAACTTTGGCGTTCAATGAAAAATGCATTGGAAGAAATTGGTGGTTCAAAGGATAGTATGGTTTTGACTACAACTAGAGATATTGAAGTTACAAAGGCAATGCATGCTTCTCCTGTCCACTGTTTGTCAGGGCTTTCTATAGATGATAGCTGGTCATTGTTCGAGAAAATTGCATTTGCAAATGACATGAGTGGCGAAGATTTTGCATTAGAGCCTATTGGGAGGAACATTGTGGCAAAGTGTAAGGGTGTTCCATTGGCAATAAGATCAATCGCAGGAATACTCCAAGGTAAACGAGATCTTGATGTATGGAAAAATATTGAAGAAAGTGATCTTTGGGGTATCAAACAAGATGAGACTGGGGTATTACCATCATTGAAGCTTAGCTACAATCATTTGTCACACCCAAAGTTGAAGAAATGTTTTACTTTATGTGCCTCTGTGCCTAAGGGTTGGGTTTTTTGGAAAAAAAATACAATATGGAGATGGATGGCGTTAGGTCTTATTCAAAATCCAGGTACTCAAAAGAAAACTATGGAAGAGATTGCTGAGGATTATATTAATGAATTATTAAGCATTTCCTTCTTGCTTGTATGGCATACAGATGAACTTGGAAAAGCAATTGCTTATCAAATGCACGATCTAGTGTATGACATGGCAAGATCACTTGCTATGCATGAAAGATTGTATTTGGAACCTGGTAATAAGAATGAGAATTATGAGGCTCTTGACATCCAACATCTCACCATTGTTAAACATGAGAAATTAACTTGGGATTTTCCAAAAAAGATGGACCTTGAAAATGTACGTTCATTAGAAATGGTGTATAATATGCCCAGAGGATTATTGATGCATAATGTGAAGTATTTGCGCGTACTATCTTTATACTTTGCCATAGAGGTGGTTCCGGAGTCGATTGCTAGATTGAAATGTTTGAAGTTCCTTGATTTGAGTTGTAATCCGATCACAGTGTTGCCTGAATGTGTCATGGAGTTGTATAACTTAGAAAGTTTGTCACTCTATGGGTGTTACAATATTTCAACACTACCTAAAGGATTAAGTAACCTGATCAATCTGAGGCATCTTGGATTAGAATTTTATTTCTGTCCTAGTGAAGAAGGGGTAATTGAACAATTAAGTCAATTGCAGACAGTCCCTCCCCTACAGCTGAGTGAAGGGGGGTTCCAGGTTTCTGAATTAGGAAGTTTGAATAACATGAAGGGAAATTTACTTATTAAAGGCCTTGAATTAATCCCGAACAAGTCAGAAGCTGAGAAATCCAAATTGTCAATGAAGCCAAGAGTAGAAAGATTGCAACTAAGTTGGGATGATGATAACAACTGCATACAGCAGGAGGAGGTGTTAGATGGCTTGCATCCTAACCCAAGTTTAAAGGTACTCTCCATATATGGGTATGGTGGTGAGAAATTTCCATCATGGATTATGAGAATGAGCGTCGCAAAAGACCACAACGATGTATGTGGTGCTGACAGTCTTTGCAATATGATGAAAATAGAGCTTATTGATTGTAGAAGATGCGAACAATTGCCAACATTGGGACACCTTCCGTGTCTTAAGATTTTGGACATCAGAAACATGGAGAAGTTGAAGTCAATAGGTTCAGAGTTTTATGGTGGGGAAGAGTTGTTACTACGTGGCAACACTAAGCAGTTGCCAAGCAAGAGTGTGGGATCAATAATGAGTTTTACAAGCTTGAAAAAACTTCAACTAATCGGTCTGAATGATTTAGAAGAGTGGTGTGAACCTGAACCGGGTAGTAGATCATGGACAGGGTTTCCTTCCCTGGAGGTGTTAGTGATTGAAAGATGTGGGAAGTTGAGAAAAGCTCCAAATAACTTCCCCATGCTTAAAGAACTAATTGTTAAAGACATGTCTAATGGATACCCCGTGATGAACATAATGAGCAATGAAAGCAGTCTGAGTTGTCTGAAAAAACTTGAAATTGAGGAGGTGGAAGAACTGACGCATATACCAGAGAAGGTGGGTGTATGCACATCTCTTGAGGTGTTGATAGTAGAGTGGTGCCCCAAGCTGGTGTATATACCTAATCTAAGCGGTCTCAGTGCTCTACGTCAGATTCAATTGTTCGGAAATTATGAATTAAAGGGTGCTCCAGAGGGGCTGGAAAGTTGCAAGTCGCTGGAGCAAGTGTGGATTGCTTGTTGTGAAAAAGTGGAGACACTCCCAGACTTGTCAGGATTAAGTCGTCTTTGGAATCTGAATATGATGGCTGTGAGGAAGATGATAAGTGAGCCACCGGAGTGGCTATACAACCTTCCCTCCCTTAGGGTTTTGCACATTGGAGGTTATTTGGGGCTAAATGAGTTTCCAGATTTCAGCTGCCTTTTGAAAATCCCTTCTCTTGAATGGTTGTTTATGTATGGTTGGGACGAGCTGCAGAGCCTTCCTCAACAACTCCAGCTATTCACYGGGTTGAAGAGATTATCAATTTTTACTTTTGATAAAGTGGAAGAACTTCCAGATTGGCTGGGAAACCTTTCATCTCTCCAGGTTTTGGGCCTTGTACAGTGCCAAAAGCTGAAAAAATTGCCGTCAAAGAAAGCCATGGCGCGACTCTGCGATTTACGCTTCCTGGAAATTATAGAGTGCCCCATGCTGGAGGAAGCTCTCAAGTCGAATGGAGCAGAGCATCACAAGATCGAAGGCTTCCATCACAAGATCGAAGGCTTCCATCACCTATTTTATTTTACGATCGAAGCCACTCAATCGTAAGGCTTCCTTTTCTTTGATTTCTTTTTTTATTTAAAAAATTATTATTTTTAATGAAAAACATATCAATGAATAGTCGTATGTATAATAAGAAATCACATTAATTTCTTGGGTTCCAAATTTTCACAAATCACAACCCATAATAAAATATGATCTGTAATTTAAATTTTAAAAAAATAAAATTAAACTGCATTTCTCTAAATACTATGCCTATTCAAAGCAAGTTTGAAATGGATTTTTCTAAAAAATTTGAATTCATTTTTTTCACTGGTAATCAAGTTATTTTTATTGACCAATGAGAAGGTGATTGCAGCTTAATGTGATTCACTTGCAAGGTCACAGTGCCATCTTCTATTGGTTTGTCCTTGTAGGAGTTGTAGCCATTGTGACCTATGCAGAATGCAATAGATTTACTTCATTGATTCGCATTTTTGCATCAATAAACACTTATGCAGCTCTGAAACTTATACTTTGTAAGACTAGATGGCATATTAGCATGTACAGCTCTCCATAATCATGACATTTTGAAATGAATTTTGTCGAAATTAAACCTCCGTTTGCATCAATTTTCCATGAAAAGTGTTTTACGGCCAACCAAATGGAGCCTAAGTGCTACTATGAGTCTATGACCTGTACAATAATGCTTCATTGTTCTACCTTTGCTGTTCGAAACTCGTTTAAACATGTTGCGACTTGCGAGCTGAGGGACTTATTATATGGCGGGCCATTTCATAATGTTTAAAGTGTTAAGCTTTTTGGTAGTTTAATACTTCTTATAATCTTATTAATATAATCCTGCATCATATATACGATAATTTTTGGCAGAATTGAAGAAGTTGATGCCCAACCTGTATGATCCTGAATCACAACCTGTCGTAGAAGACACAACACTGCAGCTGCAGCTGGTTGGCCAGCAGAAGATCCGGTGCGTTATCCATTTGGGGAAACTGAAGTTGTTTTTTGTGTATATAAAAAAAAACTATCATACAGAGAGAAAGTGTGATTTTGCTATGATATTCTTGCGCAAGAAAGAAGTATAATGCAGTAACACTAGAATGTGTAWATGAGAGAAGAGAGAGAAGTAGAGAGCATTTCTTTTATTAATTTTGGAACTGAATAATATGAATCAATGATGATAGCATTACAAGCTATATATATAGTTCTATTCAGCTCAAAGAAATAGAATGCATAAATACAGTTAACAACTAACAGAAGTTGTTACAAAACAGATGAGCTGTCCATTCTGTTATGAATAGCTCATGGGCCAAACATGGCAGTGGGTTCAAGACCCCCCCTCAACCATGAGCATGCCAAGCTTGCTTAGTAGTTCCTGAAATTTACTGAGGGAAGAATTTTGGTGAAGACATCTGCAAGTTGATTTGTTGTAGCAAATAGATAGTTCCAGCAGCCTTCATCACTTTTCTCCCTGTAAGTGACATCCAAGTCATATGTTGTTCTTTCGTGAAACACAGGTTCCTAGCAAATTCAAGGCACTCTATTATCACAATGTAAAGTAACAGCTTAAGCCTCTTACACCCAATTCTCAAGAAGACAACCACGCAATTAATCTCACTTGCTCTGCTACATGGCTCATATTCAGCCTCTGCAGATGATTTAGAAACAGTCCCTTTTTCTTGCTCTTCACTAATTAGAGAATGACCAAGAAGAACAATGTAACCCAGTGATTGATCGTCTAGTCAAACATGCCCCCCAATCACTGTCAGTTAAACCCTTTAGTGTCAATGTATCTGCAGCTTTCAGAAAATACCTGTCACTTATAGAAGCCACATGATGAAGACATGAACTAAGTCTGGATGAACATCAGTTGACTATGAAGAAACTGACTAAGTGCTTGGACACTGAAAGAAGATCAGCCTTGTATGAGACAAGAAATTAAGCTTTCCAACCCAAACACCTAACCTGTGGGATCTATTAATATTCCCTGATCAGCAGAAAATTTCATGTGAAGAGCATAGGAGTGACAACTTTCTTGATCACAGGAAGATTAGCTTCCTCAGGAGATCCTTAGTGAATTTGTGTTGATGAGAGTATTCCTTCAGAAGAGTATTAACCAACCTCAAACCCCAAAAATAATGCAGAATCCTAGATCCTTAATACTCAAAAGTCTGTCCAAATGTTCTTGAGAGTAGAATTCCCATGTAATCTTGCCGTGAGTAGAGTTCATCAACCATAAAACACTGCAATGATAATTCCAGAAAGTCCATGTCTAGAAAGAGGATACATCATCTGGATGAGAAAACCTTGAAACTGCAATTCACCCATAATTTAGCAAACCATTGTCTACAGCTTGCTTAAGCCCAATATAATGATTCTTCAACCTACAAACTTTTTGTCTGATTTCCATCCCATGTGGCAATTCATGTAAACTTCCTCATGTAGGTTCTCCATGAAGGAAGCATTATTCACACCAATTGAAATAATTGCCAACCTTTGCTAAGCAGCTTAAGCCAAATACTTCTGACATAGCCATTTTTACCACAGTGAGAAGTTCTAGTTAATCAATCCATATTTTGTGTGTATCCCACTGCAAACTAATCTTCCTTTATCTTTCCAAGGTACCATCTGCATTAAGCTTGGTCTTAAAACCATTAGAGAAATAGCCCTTTTCCTTTTGGTAAAAACACAATGTCCCAAGTGTTTATTCTCTAAGCCTGCAATTTCTTTTGCCATTGCTGCTTGCCATTGAGATCAAGAGCTTCTGCATAATTCTAGTCCAAAGAACTGAAGAGACTGTTTAGTTGTTAAAATGACCAGTTCCACAATGATAGTTGTTACTTATGAGTTGTAATTTATGACAAATCTTGTATATGAGTAGGCATTGCGATGTGGGTGACTTTCTCAAAGGCATCAGTATATGAGACTGCTTCCAAAGTGGAATGATTCCGTCAGTGTTAAGGCCAAAGATGTATAATGGAAAGAATTATTGTGTGCGGAATCGTGTTTGAAGAATGGGCAAGAGCATGTTAATTGTCATGGGAACAAAAGAATAGATTTTTAGTCAGAAAAATGTCAAGAATAGATAAAATCTATTAAAAATTGATAATCGAGAACGAAGAAAAATTTCAAATTCGATGGAGAAGATAAGAGAGAGAAAATAGAAAAAATATAGGCGAAATGTTCTCATGAAACACCACATCCTCTCTTATTCTGAATCTTATGATTTTGAATTTAAACACCTTGTAGCTTTCTGGTTTGTGATACCCCAAAAACACAAGGCTCCTGCCCTTGTTCAAACTTACTCCTTCCTGTTCACTGGCAACATAGCCCACATAAGCAAGCAAATACTCTCAGTGAAAATTTAGTCTTATTTAAAACAACTCTGATAAGGACTGTATTCTCCAAGCTTGAAGAATTCTGTTATGATGTGAGCTGCATGTCATAACACACTCACCCCAGTAAAATAATAGGACCTTAGATGAAAAATAATGCCCAGCAGCTCCAAAAAGATTCTAGTGCTCCTCTCCACCAACCCCATTTTATTAGGTTCAAGATTCTTTTGAACACAATACCCTTTGTTTATAGAAATCAATATAGCCTTCATTGACCTTTGATATAACCTCACAGATTGAACAGTATTGAAATGGTAAAAAGATAAGCAACAATTTTTAAATAAGAAACAGAATCAGATTTGCATTAATGAAAGCATCCAAGTATCGCGATCTAAATCATTCTACAATATAAGGAAATAGGTACTTTATTGTAAGTGGATGTCTAATAACCCCCAAACAGTCTACATGTAATGAAACTTAGTATGTACGAATACAATGTTAGGGAAAAAAGAAACCTAACTGCTTACTTGAGGAACCAAACTGACAATTATCCATAAGAGACCCAATACAGTATTTGAGGTGCCAAAGTAAAATAGAAAAAAATACAGCCCCAATATAAAAATCCAAAGCTTTGCCTTTCTCGCATCAGTATTCTTTTTGACTGCACAAGAAAAATAAAAGAAGCTGATTTTGACGTAAAAATCTTATTGAAAAATGGTGATTTTGACTTTTTTTGTAGAAAGAGTGCATAGTTAGAGTCCTTGAAACAATCTACCAAACTATAGCAGTCATTAAAGTCCCTAGAACAGCATATGGTTGAAATATTCACATTGCATTTAACACAATTATCACAAATAGTTTGGAAATGAATTTAACATGAAAACATTTCAAACAATTTTCCAAAAACACAAACATACCACATGCTATTCCGATTACTACCATCAAGGAACATAATTGTGTGTCAGGTTTCATACGCATAATAGTAAAATGTTATTTACAGATATATCACTGCCACTATCGTACCCAAAGAGAAATAATGGCTCAGAAGACAAAAACCTTTAGGAGAAAAAAGCAAAAATTACTGAGGTAGAAGAAGAGTGAATTTGTTGCGTATAAGAAGACATTGGATTCTGAATTCAACTGTATAGTGTGTAGACAATTGACCCATTGAGACAATTAAATCAGTGGATTGATGCTGAGTTCGGTCAATATATCAAGCACCAACAGGGCAATTCTCTCCTTTCTTGCACAAACCGATACCCTGCAAACTTATATCATTCTGCAATAGGTACCATTATCTTCAGTGTCACAAAACCAATTGGATGCTGCCTTTATGCACCAAAAATCTGATTTTCAGAAAGACTATAGATTGAAGCAGGGGTAATGCCTGGAGACTTGTAAATCCCCACTCTTCTAGCAGCAAATCCATGGATCCACTCCATAACCACCTGAGCACTTGCTTCTGTTGCTCCTTATACACAAATGATATTCAAATTTGCATTGATTCATCATCAAACATTACTTAATTGTTTGAAAACCATCATAACTTCCAGAACATCATATTCTTTGTCCTGTGAACTTCAACTTCTCTACCTACACACAGTTCAATTCATACAAACAACATTGCAATTGGAATCATACAGATCAATTTCATCCAAATGGCCCTATCTTAGTAAAAAGAAGCTACTATTATTAGTCTTGCTAATATCCAAGGATTCTACCTAGCTATTATAACTGGTTCCGAAAGTGCCCATATCTTCCCAATCTTTCCAACTTCTCTTGCAGTTCTAAAGAACCTTACACTCTGCCAATTGTTTACCAAAAAATAACAACCAATTAAACCAGATTATTACATCTCCCAATATCTATAGTGATCTTACTGAAAGAGCTGTGGAAAGATCCATCCAAAAAAATCTCAATTTGTTCTTCGGTTAAAGAACTAGCATGATTGATTCTCTTCCATCAGCAAACCAGAACCATCAAACACACTCATTAACAAGTTTGTCACAAGTATAGAAGTTATAAATACACACCTCAAATTAGAATGTGGTTGTTGTTGGTTTCTGTGGTATTAACATTCATCATTCTGGGTGAAAAAGGAAAAAAAAAACAGAGCCGGTTAAGTACAATCCACATCACAACAAAATTGGAATTATGAGACTAACAAGTTAAAGAATGCGAATTCAATCAAACACTGAAATCTAGCCAAATCAGAATTCCTTCACAATCATGAAGATGAATGAAGAAACTATTGTAATTACTTCGAAATTCTCAAAGAGAAACACATTACAAAGAGAAACGATATTCGAGCAAACAAAAAACGAAAGTGGATTGCAAACCGTCACAAAGAATCATCAAAAATTCCAGAAAAAATTACGGAAAACTTCAACCGCAAATCGTATACCCTATCTCTATACCATGATCTTCACAATTTCTATGATTTCGCGCAAAAAGAAGTATAATCAGTACACTAGAATGTGTAAATAGAGAGAAGAAATAGCATTTCCTTTTTATAATTTGAACTAAATATGAATCACATGATATAGCATTACAACTTTATATATTATTCTATCACTCAAGATAAATGCATAATACAGAACAACAACAGAATTTAAAAACAGATAGCTCTCCATTTCTAGAAACTCATGTGCCAAACCAGGTTACGCCATTTCTTTCA
>SNQN01005668.1:0-29792 GCA_008642245.1 Bassia scoparia | reverse complement strand
TACTTCATCAAATGCCCAATTTCCACTCTTCCTATTCCTCTAATAGTCATATGGTTGTCTGGTGGGTTCGAATTCCCATTCACTATACTATTGAATCCATTTAGATGAGTCATGAGCTTATTATACACAACCGTGTACTCCGGATTACAKGTATAATCAGCAATTTTTTCCATTTCTATCATCTCCTTAACTCTCTTAATGGTTTCCCCTTTCTTTTTCAGAATCAAGTTCTCAGCAGCTTTGCTAGTTGCCAACCGCAACTGGGGGTAYTTCATAGTATGCTCTTCTYAAACAGACAAGACGATCTTCCCGACATAATCCCACACTTTGCTCGCAAAATCCTCAGGAATTGCTGATATCTGCCTGATTTTCTTCTGCATTATGTTTTGGAAAGCTGCTCTCGGTACAAAATCAGGAAGCCAAATGCCTTTGGCTTCCTCAAGTACCTCAATTTCTTTCGCTAGAAAATTATCAGCATTTTCAGCGTTTTCTTGGCTGTTGAGTTGATTAGAGAAGTCATCCAGGAATTTCGCCAAACGTATTGCACAATGCATTTCTTTGACATCGGGTAGTCCTCATACTCCCCTCTGACAAGAATTTTCATGAGAGACTCCTTAGACGACCCGAGCATCCTGACAAACTCAGACATTGCTTCTGCAGCAGAGGAAGGAGCATTGATTGGGGAGCTTATGCAGCTCCGCAATGCTCGAACTCAGCTTGTCGTTGATCTGCTTGACTATTCCGGGCAAGCATTTCGAAATGCTGGAAGCCTGAATAGCTGTGAGCTTGTCAGCCAGAGCAGGAACTCCTACCATAGATTTATTGATCTTCGAAAGAGAGGGGTGGGACTTAAACAAGGCAGCTTCTGCTGCTCTGGCTTCGGCAAATGACTCATTGCCGATTCTATTTCTCACGCAGACGTACCCCAGCCCAATTCTGACATCGTTGTTCGAGACCTTCTCGAGAAGCCCTTCGGGGGCTTGATCAGCCTTTGTAACGACCGCTAAAGTCCTCTCGCCCGACCTGTCCACCTCCTGTGACATCCGAATCGACTCACAGGTGGCAAAATCACATCCAGCTTGGAGCACATTGAGAATGATGCTCTCTGAAGGAGTAATGTATTGCATGATTATATCACGCACTTGTTCGTAAATGTTACCCGGTTGGCCATCTACGGCCACTCGGGTAATACCAGGGAGGTCAACCATTGTAAGGTCAGGCACCCCACTGTTTTTCACCTCCAGGGTGAGCGGGGTCTCTGACACTCCCTTCCCCGACCCCGCTATTTCCAACGTGGCAGGCTCGATAGATTCTYCCACGCTGTTTTCGTCCGTTTCCTTGGACTCTTCCCCATATTTTAGAGTGAGCTTTGGGGTAGGATCAGAATGGTGTTGAAGGCACACGGTCAAGGGTACGCGGGTGCATGTCCCTTGACCACGAGGGAGGTTGATGCCAGCAAGTGACTCAAGCACGCTTGACTTGCCGTAGGACTGATGCCCAACGATGACGATTGTGGGGAAGCTATATGCCCTCCACAACTAAAATTGGGCTTCGGGCGGGACCATATAGCGATCAATGATTATCGTCCTAATATTCACTTAGCGACCATTTGTCGGTCGCTAGTATTAGCGACCGGACAATCGGTCGCTAAATCAGTATTAGCGACCGATGTAAATCGGTCGCTACAAAAGGAAAAAGTTAGAGGAATCTATTTTGGCCAATTTCGAAGAAAAAAATATTAGCACCGAAATTTCGATCGCTGAATACGACCGATTTCCAAAATCAGGTCGCTATTAGAGACCGAAATTTCGATGTCGCTAATGTTTTTAAAAAAAAATTAAAAAATCGAGGTCGCTCAATATAATATCAGACATTATTTTTTATTTGACCCTCAACCCTTTACTCTGTCTCACTCCACGATTTCCAAACTTAACAGCCCAACCCGAGTTCACTCTCTCTCTCTCTCGTGCGGCGCTCCGGTCTCCGCCTTCCGGCCATCTCACTCTCTCACTCTTGTCGCTCAAACCCCCCAATAAATCTACCCTCTCACTCTCTTTGCGCTGCTGTTTGTTTTGTCTGGTGGTTGGTGTGTTTGCACGTCGCTCACCTCAACCGTTCACGGTCGTCCGGCCTCACCTTTCTCTTGCTTCTCCCTTCTCTTTCTCTTCTTCTTGTATCTCCTTTCTCCCTCTTTCTCTTGCGTTTCTTTCTCTCCTTCTTTCGACCAGCACTCGCCTCACTCGCGCTCATCCGGCCGACCAGCACTAGGGTAAGGGTTCTGGTCTATTTTAGTTTTTAATTTAATTTTTAAATTATTCAAATTTATTGGGTGTTAGGGTTTATTTGTATTGTGATTTTTTTGGGGAATTCATAATGTGAGTTTGGGAGGTGTTATTGTCGAACTTTCTGTCTATTGAACTTAATTTTGCTGGATATGTAGAATATGCAGATTTTCTATTTCTAGATCGAATTTGTTTTTTTATTGGATTAGGGTTTTTTGCTTGTTTTGATTTTTGCTTTATATTCAGTGATTTGTTGATCTGGTTGTTCATATTTGTGGAATTGAGTTGTCTCTATTTTTATTTGGGAGTTGTTAATGATAATTTTTTCTAGGGTTTTGTTTGAGATGAGAATTTGTAAGAGTTAGCACAATTCCCTGTAATACGGTACACAGTTAATGATTGGTTTTTACGATGCTCCTCTATCCTCATTCATTCAAATAATTGAGCCTTTCAGGTAATCTCTTTATTTGTTGCTGTCTTTGTTATCTTCTTGAAAAGGGATTGCGTTGCATTTTTTACTGTGTGTTCTCTTTTTTAATAAGTACAAGAGACCTGCCGGAAATGACGTCATTGGTATGTGATTTGGGTACCGTAACTCTGTGTTGCTGTCATGGAGGGAAAAGGTAAATGACTTTTCTTTGAAAAGTTGTATGTGTGGTTTGTTTAAGTCGAAAATCTGAGGGTTTTTAATACGCATTGTTTGTTCTATATTCTTTGCAGGGAATGCTAAAGTGATTGAAAATGCTGAAGGTGCTGTACAAACACCATCAGTTTTCCTTTAACCCAACAGATCATACTTTAATAAACCTCTTATTATTTAGCAGCATCGTACTTTTTCTAGGAAATGCTTATATGCATTGGGCCTATGTAAACTCAATATGGAATTCTCTTAATTGGTCGTTTGCTTTGTGGTAAGTTGAGTTTGTTTTCGTTTTGTTTTTATTAGTTTTACTCAGCTATAATACTGACTTCATTATACAAGCATGAACTTTTTGTCTTTGGTTGAATTTGTGGTCTGGATTCTAATACAGATCTAAGAGATATTTTGTGTGTTTTTTTGAAGAAAAGTGTTGACATTTGATACATATGATTTTCAAAAGAAAACTAAAAAAGTATAAAATGACTTCATCAAGATGAATCAAAGTTGCATATTTAAGGTCAATTGTCTTTGAAAATCTCACATTAGTCACCTTAGTTTATGGAGATAGAAATATATAGGTGATAGTTGGTGATGAGGTTGTTGCTGGACATAACAATGTAGGAAGCTTTTCTTCTGTGTCAGGAGGGTCTTCGCTTCAAATTATCACAACTTCATGATTCTTTTTTTTTAATTGTAAGGTGGAAATAAAGTATCTGTCCTTTTCATACTGTTTTTACATAAGAAACTATTAAATTTTACAGAAAGGTTGCAAATATATTTACATAAAATTTTACTAGTATATCTCACCTTATAAAAATAAATAAATTATGTTGCCTTGCATTTTCACTGCACACGTATAGATATTGCTGCATCCACTCTAATAAAAATTAATGACAATTGATTATTTACTGTTATGTAAACTCTACTAGTTGATAATTTATTTCATGTCCTCTCTCCTTTGTTACTTTCCCAATGAAATACGCCATTATAGCAGACTAGTGGTGGAAGGAATTTTAGTCAAGTTACTCTGACGATTTTAGGATTCTTAATCAGTATGATAGATCTTTAATAGTTTAATGTGATTAATATTGTTTATGAATACTCAGAAAGAAGAAATAAATGCCTGGGTTTGTGTCACGACTTTGTATTGATGTTTTAGGTCCAATGTGATGTTATTCATGCTCAAGTATGCAATGGAAATCTACTCTCGGATATCTAGTGTTGTTTACAACGCTACTACTCTTGGTTGGTCTACTAGCCTCAGTCTATTTTTCGCCATGGCCTTTGGTCTGACAGTACTTCCAGTGAATATTTTTGTTGGAGCTACATCAGCAACATGTTTCAGAGAGTAATTTCTGTTTATTTCACTTTATTTCTTGTCATAATATTTCTGTTGTTTGTATGATGTGGATAAACTGACTGTGTACAAGCTGAAGTTAAAGTTGTGTCCAAAGGGATCCACGTATCGATATGAATATATGATATAAATCCATTCCTGAAAACTAAATCGTTTAACAAACATTGAACCGTAAAATCAATGCATCGTATGATAATTTATAATAATACATCTGATTATGTGTATTCATATTGGGTAACAACAATTTAAATCATCATCATTATACAAAATTCTCGTAAAGGTTTAGTTTCATAAATAATATTTGTGCAATTGTAAGTTTATAATTATGATCACTAATTCAGCTGGAAGCCTATATACAAGTATATAACTCTAGGTTTTCTGATGCTGTTTTTTGTATTGAGTGTCATGTGGTAGCTATTGTAAACTTTTATTTATGTCTCTCTTGAATTCTTGATACCATTTTTAGTATTGGGTTTCATGTTGTAGCCTTGCAACATTATTAATTTCTTATAACCACTGACTTTGAATTGGAATCTCTTTTGAAGGTTAAATGTTTGGAAAAATCATGGAAAGACCGTTCTGTTTTGCATAGGTTCAATTTTCAATCTGCTGCTGCCTACAGAAACAAATCTTATGTTTTTGTATATTTTTATCTTAACTGTTTGCTAGGTCTTTATTTACATTTTTATTCCACTATTATCTGACATTTGTCTTTTGTCACATTACTCGTATTCATATGCTTAAGTGGATTATTTAAGTGGATTATTCATAGCATATAACTCGTATTCAAAATTCATTTTCTTTTTATTTGGAATTGTTTTAACTAATTATCCTATAATTTGCAGGAAAAATATACTCAGAATTGTTTTGTCGCAAGGGACGCTTCATGAGCAGTTCGGCTATCCGCCTCCCTTCCAAGACGCTTCCCGACGATCGCATAGACGGTTCTGGAGCTTTCGTAGATCGTAACAGTTATAGTTAGATTTGGATTTATTGTATCGTATGTGTTATTTAGGACATTTTAGAAATAGTAGAATTTTAGAAAATAACTCCGTTAATCATCCGTGTAACTACTTTTTATATCTAATATAAATTTTTTTTTTAGTATAATTTCTTGTTTTTTTCAGTAATTAATTTTATTTGTTTTTATATTACATTTACGGAAAAAATTAGGTAGAGAAACATCGAATAAATAAAAAAATAAGAGGGACATTGCAATTAGCGACCGTAATTCGATCGCTAAAGTCAATATTCCCTCTCAAAAAATAGAGGGAAATTGGATTTAGCGACCGTTTCGGTCGCTAAATCCAATTTCCCTCTAAAAAAAATTTGGAAATTGGGATTTAGCGACCGAAAGTTCGGTCGCTAAAATTTAGCGACCGATTTTAGCGACCGAATTTCGGTCGCTAAATCCTATTTCCAATTTTTAAAATTTTTTTTTTCTGTCAAAAAATCGGTCGCAAGATCGGTCGCTAAAAAATTTTTAGCGACGAAATAATGGCGATCGACGTTAGCGACCGAAAATCGGTCGCTAAACCCTGTTAGCGACCGATTATCGGTCGCTAAACCCTGTTAGCGACCGATTATCGGTCGCTAATGTCGGTCGCCCGAACATTATTTTCTTGTTGTAAAACATTCAGGTGGCGGAGTTTGTCAATGGCGTCGAGAAGTGGGCGTGGTGATTGTAAGAGGCCATTAACGGCGGTTGGTTTACAACTCGGAGGGGCTCATCATCAGAGTGGGTTTTTGGTAGTGTTTTGGTTTCTTCCATTTTGCTTGTTTGTTTTGTGAACAATCTTCCAATGGAATGAACAATGGAATGAAACAGGTTGAAGAGCTAGAGAGAGAACAGTATAAATAAAAGATGCTGATATGTAGAGTTGTACTGGAAAGATGATGATTTTTGCGTGTGAGAATTGAAAGTAAAATCACTAGTAATTGTAGTTCTGACTTCTAAGATAAAGGGTACGCTACTTTCAAAAGTAAGAAAATATGACAAGTAGCTACATGCCTACATGATGGTAGTCAAAAGTGTTTTTGAAAGTAAAGAATGAAGTGGATTGTTTGCAAAACTAAGACTTATTATTAATGAGTAGAGGAAAGATGACAAAAAATGAGTCACAAATGCTGTGTGAGAGTAAAATGATGGTACTCACTACTCTAAAGTGTTTTTGAAAATTTGCAATATTATCGACATTTTTAGAAAGCTTTGCAAAATGTTTGAAATTAAAGGTGGTAAAAATTGATACGATCCGTTAATTCAATATGAGTCTAATATGTTATTAATGGGATTGGGTTAAAGTTGTTGGCCCTTTTTAAGTATATGGGTCAATACAACTCGTTTATCAAATGAGTCGTTTAAGCAAACATGTTGACATGACATAACATGATTCAACCTCGTTTTTATATTTGAAAATAAGGATATAACACGTTAACTCGATACGAAATCAATGCATCATTTTAGTAGGTTTGAGTAGAGAGTGTTGACCCGTCTAAATACACGGGTTAACATGACACAATTCGTTTATTTAACGAGACAARATAAAGTTAAATGAAACCAAACACTATTCATCGATGAATTATTGTGAGTGACATGAATCTCTATTATATAAGTGAAGGGGGAGCAATGGTGTCCCCCCTTTGAAATTCCTCAACTACCCTTCAAACTTAAGAAAATTACATCTATTATATAAGTGAAGGGGGGAGCAATGGTGTCCCCCCTTTGAAATTCCTCAACTACCCTTCAAACTTAAGAAAATTACATAATTTAATAATTGTATATGCATAAACTTACCAAATTAACTATTCAATCAATTCTTTTTTTCAATATGTTCAAATATATAAGAGATAATTAGATTGTCAATCAATGGTCAATAGAGAAAATGGAAAAGTTTTATCAATTAGCATAAACTTAAATTCAAATAATTTAGACTAATTAATACTCACCTTATTTAATTTATTCTCATAAATAAATCAACAATTAAACCAATAGTATACTATATAAATTCAAAATTGAACAATCAAATCACTTACTCTAATTTAATTTAAAAGTGTTAGTTTTTTTGGTCGAAAAATGCATTTTTTGAAATCTACATAAAATCAACTTAAACTACTTTGTAATATCGTTATTTATTACATTGAGGTCATATGTCAATCAAATAATGAGTCAATCAAAATTATTAACTCATTTTTAATTTCAGATTCAATCACAATAGAAAACATAATAATTAAGCAAAACAACAATTTTATATTTTCATGCACGCATCGCGTGCTTAAAAAACTAGTAGTGTATTGTTCCAACTGGCACTATCCTCACTGTTTGTGATTGGGTGATCGAACGACTTAACTCATTCCACCTGCACAATCTTATGCCAAACCTCTTTTTATAAAACACTCTCTCTCCAATTTCATTCTTCGCCCCTACCAGCCTACCCACTCGGCCATCTCTCTCCTAATCTTATTCTTCTTCTCTGCTTCATTGTACACCTCTTACTCTCCCTTTCAATATCAATCTGCTCTTATTCTCTATTCACTTTAAGCAATAAAACAACAAATCTTAGTTCGTTTGCAAACAGTAGGTTCTTTGAGAATCTAATATCATTCATTTAATTACAAATATGTTGTGTTGCCTTGAGTTTTGTTCGTAGAAAAAAGAAGAAACTTTGAGTCAAATGCAATTGAGCGGGAGAAATAAGTCACACAAAAGCAAATGAATTGAGCAAAGGTAGCAGATTCAATTTCGGCTTGAGGGTAGTCTTGCTACCTTCTCTTTTAGTGGGGTTTCTTCTTCAATTAAAAACCCTAAAAAAACCATTAGAGAGCTGAGATAGCAAAGTTTACAAGTTTTCCATGCTTTACTTCGCAAATCACAAGTCCGCTAAATATAGCAAAAACTTTTCTGAATTTCATTCAATTTGTTACTTATTTTAAAGTTGAATTGAAATTTTGATTGAGTTTTGTTTGTGTTTTTGCGAGCAGAGTTTGGTGATGTGTGAGAGTGTGAATGAGAGGATGTGTGGTTTTTCAGTGTATATTCAATGAAATTGCGTCTCTTTCTCCTGTATCAGGTATTTCTATTTTTCTTGCTTTCATTTTTTGTCAATTTTCCTGTAATATTCAGTTTTATCTTGATTCTTGTTCAATACTCCCCCTTTTTTCTTTCCAATTTTTTTGCAGCGTTTTGAAATAATGGAAGTTGGGTTTTACAGGTCTCATTGCTGCAAATTATTACTCGGATTTTTAGGAAAGTTACATGAAGCCTTTTTTTAGGTTCCTCTTTGTGGTAAGTACAAATACTTCAGTGCTATGCTTATGCTACTGTGTTGTGTATTGGGTAGTTCTTTGTTGTAATGATAAGAAAATTAGTTGCATGGATATTGATATAGGAATGTATGCAAGGTGTTGATGTAATTGCTTCTTTTGAAAATTATATTGTCTTGCAATTCTCATTTCTTTGTTCATTGTGTATTTTTGTGATTTTTATGCACAATTACATTCTTCTTGAAAGTGATGGCTTTGTAATTATAAACAAAGGTTGAAATTTTAGATATTAGGAAGATCATTAAGAATATTTGTCATACGGGTTTTGTTGTACGAGTAACAAGTCACTTGATTCTTACCAAAAAAAAAGTCTCTTAGACTGATAAGACACCGTTATCATAGAAGATGTATTATTGTAGAAACAATTTGAAAAGCTAGCTTCTCCTTGTTAATGTGTGCACAGTGCAGTCTGTGTCGTCGAACCCAAAGCTATCAATTGCATGTCTCATATCTTAATTTAGTTACACTGCAATTGGAGATTATGTAGAAAAAATATGGTCTTTTGAAATTGTAATTCATTACATGGGCAACAGGGCCAATGGTTTGGGGTTGATCAAAGGTAGTGGTGTCGTACAAAGATCAGAAGGGATATATTTACTGCATGGCCTTGTGAATGTAAAGCTGAAATGGCCAATACTAGGACGCTCGATGTAAATGTGGCTGGTCAGAATGCCGCTTGCATCCTTATGTCTGTCATCTTCTCTGATTGAGGTTGTGTTCCTATGACTTCCGAGACGCTGTGTGGACGCCTTGGTCTCCTGGTGAATCTACATTGGTCTACTAATGCGAAGCAAAAGCGAAAAGAATTCAGTGAAATCCTAAAGGGGAATGCTATACTTGTTTGCACATATGTGGTGAGAAAGGTTGTCAAATTAATTTCTTTCCTTATTTCCATATTGAGTAATATGCTTCATTTTCCAGCCCAATTTATAACAGATTTACTCTTCTATAGAGCTAGCATTGAATCAAACTTTCGAGCTATATTTCAAGTTTTTGGACAAGGTTAATTCAAAGGCGCTGAACAAGGAAATTGTCCAGGCAACATATGAGAATTGCAAGGTTTGTAGTAAGAAAATATTTAGTTAGTTTGTCAAAATTTGGTGCATTATGTTTGAAATTTATGTCTCATTTTTGTTTATTTTAGGTTCTGATCTAATAAAATCATAATAAAATATGACCCAGCTTTCAAATTAAAATATGACCTAGTTCAATAACAACAA
Source organism: Bassia scoparia (assembly GCA_008642245.1). Classification (NCBI taxonomy): domain Eukaryota; kingdom Viridiplantae; phylum Streptophyta; class Magnoliopsida; order Caryophyllales; family Amaranthaceae; genus Bassia; species Bassia scoparia. The sequence continues at coordinate 19,973 of SNQN01005668.1, read as the reverse complement.
AAGTGCCACCCTAGCATTTGGGTGTTTGCTTCGTTTCGACTGGGGATCGATTGCACCTTGAAGTCGAATGTTAATGGAAATCGAGGTTAGTTTCGTTTTCGTTCGGTTTAAAGTTTGAATGAGTGGCTTAAGTTTTGATTTTTAGTCGGTTCCTTTTCTACTTATTTTTTGCTTAAATTTCTTAGTCAAAGGTTTGAATTGTTGTTTTTGATTTGATCCAATTTATCAGAAATCCTCGACTTTAGGTGAATTTTAGTGTTTGATACGATTTAGGTTTTCTAACCAGAACAGGAACAACAACAACAYGCAGAAACTCAAATCAATGGCAAGCTATTTAGTTTGAATTTAATTTAATTTTTTCGTCTTTTCACAGTCTGTTTTGACATTTAATTAACGTTTTTTTTACTGAAGTGGTTGCTGATTGAAATTTTAGTTTATTGATTAGAACTTAAATATAGTTTACCAATTATCACTCTTTTGTATCACTGTTGAAGCTTATATATTTGTGTTTCAACTGAAGTATACATGGCCTTGGTTTGACGCAATTTCACCCAAGACTTTTAAAAGTTTATTAGGTTGTTTTGTAATAYAATTTGATGTTATGATGATCAGGCAAGACTTTAGCATTTGGAATTCCTGTAATGATGCATGTTTTGGGCAAGGAAAAAACTAAAAAGTCTAGAAGGGCGAACCCACTTTGCCTTATGTTGTCATCAACAAGGGAGCTAGCACAAAATGTATGTATTATTTATGTTATAGTTATAGTGATTGATTGATTGATAGTTGGTGCATCACAATGTATGTTTTACATTTCTGACCCAGTTTTTTCACTCAACTATAGGGGAGAGTGATTTGTTCGAAGCGCAATTGTTCATGAAAGTAGAGATTTGCTCGGAATGATTTTGCATCATTCAATTGGAGGTTTGGTTTTGAATTTTTTGGTTCTTATTTTAAGTATCATAACTTAGGGTTTGTATTTATTTTCATTTTTTTTATTTGGATTTTGTTTGTTCATAATTTAGAAATAAAAGAGTAGATTTTTCGGCCATTGATGTTTTTTCAAAATTTAGAAACAATGGAATGCCGAAACATTCTCTAATTGCCAAGGTCACTTAAATTTTCCCGAGGCAATAAATCTAGACAGTGTGATTCTCTTGTGTCTACCTCTCTATCATGGCTAGGATAATATTTCGTCACAGTGCACATGGATAATTTGCAAATGAAGAAAATTTATACGGAAAAAAGAGAGTAGTCGAGTACAAGTAGAGATTATAATTATGCATGATATACTTGGAAAGTACCAAGATCTCATGAATGGGTTTGGTGCATTTTTTGGCACATGAGAAAATTGGTAATATTTGAGACTCATGTTTCTCTGTCTATTATCACCTAAAGATTTTGGGCTTGATTCTAATGAGAAAATTCTTGTTTTGCAGATGGATTTCAAGTGGCATACAAATCTCATTTTCATTCCGACAAGTCTCTCTCGATATATATAGAACTAAGCTGTGATTTTAGGATTCATTTCATCACTTAAGTCCTTCAATTTGTTCAGAGGAAAAAAACAATAACTAAGTTATGGTGAGGACATCCTCTAATGGTTTAATCAAGGAGCACTATAGGCCCTTTTTGATTTTGTTTATCTTAGCAGGATGTTTACATCAGTGACTATGATTACTAATGGTATTGTGTAATTTAACCTTAATAGACTATGTTCGTCTTAATTTTTTCGATTAGGAAGTCATACGCTTAGTTTTCATGCTACCATCAAACCCTTTTCATTTTGTAACGGCGTGTTGTGCATCATTGATCTTCTATAAATTAGTACTTGGCGTTATGTACACCGCCGGACACCGCACGGCGTTGTAACGGCAAGTATATTTATATATATATATATAGTTGATCTACAACACACACAACACACATCACACACACGACAGCACACACACACAACACACCACACCAACACACACACCATCAAATACATACTTCACTTACATTACTTGGCTTAAGTATATGTTGGTTTTTTCAAGTGTAGACACCAAATTGCTCCCCAAACGGTAGTTAACCCGTGATGAACATACCACGTTTCGTGATGATCTTAGATTCGAAAGGCGCAGCACTCGAAACTGCGTTAATTCAATATGTGAATTTCATGCTCGAAATCAGTGTCAAAGGTCAATATAAGAGCAAAAAGTATTTTCTTTTATTTCTTATTTATTTTCTTTTTGAGTATTTCTTAGCTTTTTTAGGATGTTTAAATAATTTATACTGTGTTGATTTGTGATGATGTTCTTTTCATTGCATTCTTCTCATTTTTTTTGAGTGTTCACACATATTTTTAGATTATTTTCATTTTTTAAATTTCTTATGAGATTCTTACAGATAATTTGACAAAAATACAAAAAATACATAAAAATCGAAAATATCTCAAAATACCAAAGCAATATGTGAGCGTGTGTTGCTAGATACATCTCTAGAACATATTCTTGCAAGAAGAGTGTCTCGCTTCATGCAAATCACAAAGAAATCCGAGACATCTATCGTTATTATAGGAACTCCTGAGTGTAATCGCAGTCTCACTTGAGCGTTTGACGCTCCTTGGTAGATATCTCAAGAGTGGAACAAAGTCATCAGCGTTATCAACTGTCAACGCGTAAAGACTATACGCTCCTCGGCGTATTCACTCAGTTCTTGCGATTTATTACGCTCGTTTTTTTGTGTTTCGGCCTATAATACCTATTGCTCCTCACTCTTCACAGGGACTTGCGCTGCCGAAGCTCTATTACATCTGCGGTATCTCATTCTCGTACTCTCTCAGTATATTCTTCTTTCCATTGATTCAATACATACAAAAACGAGTTCTTGCGTTACTTTCAAATGTATTACACGGAGATTAGTCATATATCTTGAGTTTACTCACCGCAAACACCTCATTTCGATTTTTTAACTCTGATATTAATATTTTCTACGAGTTCTAAATTCAATTACAATGTTAGATCACTTTAAATTAGTGTCTCATTAAATACGTAGGATTAATCTTTCATTTTGTTTTTATCAAGTTCATTTCATTTTCGTCATTCCTTTTTCTATTCTTCATCTAACATGTTTATTTTTGTGTCTAGCGGATCGATCACAAAGCACCTTTTTCGTCAGTAACTGATTTCTTTGACTTGTTTAGCGAATCAATCCGAAGCCGTTTTCATTATATTCACTGATATTTAACTATTATGTTTGTTTTGCACGAACAAGGTAAGATGTGTATTTAATAATTGTGTCTATACATTTTGGCCACCTTTGATTTTTGTCTAAATAAGACGGGAAATACACGAACCACATTAAAGTAGATAATATGGACACCGGTCTTCTAGGCTCCTTGTTAATTTGACTTAACAACAAAGTGATCGCCTTATCCATTTAATCATTTCTTGCAAATAGTAACCCACTTAGTAACCCTGGGTTAGTGCGCTAATAAGCTTGAAATGCTAAGTTGTGTGCATCCAATAATCGTGTTTGAATGACACATTACATACGAATGCGCCATCAGAGCGCTTACATGCGGCGGAATTGGCTGTCAAAGATTCAACTCTCCCGACGTCACTATCCCCCCGAAACCACGAACTGGTTAATGATCGAACCCGTCTTGCATCACTCATTTGTTTTACAGACATCCAACTATCTGGTCGGGGCAATGCGCTCGTCTAGTAAACTTTTAATACAGGCCTACCTAAGAATCCACGCCGCGCATTCCATCCGCCAGTCACCTTCCCGTTTAAACCCTAAGCCCGTGACCAAACACCATGCCCCTGACTCCCGACGAACACTTCCAAACCGCAACGCACTCACGTGCGGGGTTCTGTCGGTCTGTGGAGATCATTGGTTGGTTATAGACGGACAGGCCGCAAATCGCTCTGGCCAGTCTCGGCCACGCCTGTAAATCTAGATCCGGCGCTTTTCTTGCATTCCTACCTTGAGTCAACGCGAACTAATGTGAATGAAGTTGAATGGCGACAGCTCACGACTCCCGAGACGGTTCAGCCGCCCTCCATTCCGTCGTAGGTCCCCCACCCGAAACATCGTCGCCAGATCGCGACAAACCCGGATCTCTTGATCGTTTTCTCACAAATAATCGGTCGCCGGGTAATGCGGCCATCGCGCCCCCATTCCGCTTCCCCCGCCAGCCAACTCAAACACTCTTGACTCTGCTTCTCCAAACCTTCATTCTTCCCTCGCATTGTCGGTTCGGATAAATCTTTATAGAACGACCGTTGCGGTCGGTACTGTTCGCCTATGCGGTCGCTCGGCCAAATTGCTTGGACGGAATTACCGCCTCTGGCTGCATCCCAAACAACCCCGACTCCGCGACGCGGCCTCGTGGTTCTGCCAGGGGTTACCGGGCACGACGGACTCTCACCCCTCATCCTGCCACCCGATCAGGGATTGGGGTCCTCGGCTCCTCGCAGAGACGCATTCCAGACTACCATATTCAGACAGCGAAGACCACCGCAGTTTCCGATTTTAAACTGGGCTTTTCTCGCCGCACGGATTAGTTCGCTCGCCACGAGAAGGGTCAGAGTCCTGTAGTTTTCACTTGCGCTAATCCTGCTCGTTTAATTTTTTATATCCTTTAATAAGTTCTGCCGTGGTAAGGATCCCCAGGACCCTTCACCTGGTTTCTGTCCTGCCAACGGAATACAAATCATCCTCAGATCAGCATCGGAACGGGGTCTGTTCTTCAAATCTTCGGAAACACAAATTCGCATCAAGAGGCTCTTACGCGACCCCACATATTCAGGGTGTAACTGCAAACACAAGTATTAGCAGATGTCATGAGATGCAGTCTTTCTGTCTACCACAAGTATAGTCGTGTGAGCAGTCATTAGCGCAAACAGTGTCATACTTTAGCGTCTTACGCGGTTGTTGGAGCCGCAGACCCTCACACCCCCTCCCTTGCGTGCCACGCTGACCGCGTGAGCCATCCTCCTCCCCTTCCCCAACTGAATGATGCAGTGTTAATGGTTGTACGCCCCAGTATGCGTTGGAGTCACTCATTCACTCCAAGGCAGAACGTGCCTCTCCTAGCCCTTAAGATCTTCTTCAACATCCTCTAGTTATTACAATGTCCTTTTGGGCTATGCTATATACAAGCTTCTTAGATGATTCCTACCTGGTATAGTATTCTATCAGTCTTTCTAGCTCCATCCCACCCATAGCTTAATCAGCATTCGCTACTGTACTTCTTCTTACAATTCCTATCATAGAGGGCAGAATCAATAAATTCCAATTGGCTGTACCGCGCCAGAACGTAATTGAGCACTAATATGTCGAACACGACGCTCTCATTCTCCACTAAGCTGACACTACACAGATTAACCTCTTCCCTCCATTCCTTCCGATCACATCAATCAAAATCCCCTAAAACAAGCGCGGGCAATGGACCCTAACAAACACTGATCATTATTCATCATGTTCCTTGCAACCTCCCTACTAACGATTCACCCCATCATCTAATTGCCGTACCCTTTAGGGACACAATAAACGGCGTGCGTACTGGAAAAGCATGTGGCAAAAACCACAAACCGACCAAGAACCGAATTGAGGGAGAAAGGAGTGGGCAAAAAAGAAAAAACAAACACAACTCAAGCAATCCCACAGCTCCTACCCAATGCCAATGGTGCTTGATCTAAAAACATAGTTTCATCCGACAAAACTGACAATTGCCATGCAGTGTCAAAATCTCGACCCAATGGATCCCCATACCGACTAAGCCCAACAGCTCGACGAAAGCCCCTGCATGACGAACTTCTCAATCATCCCATTACCGTCCTCTCAAGAGCCTAATGTAAAGAGCATCACTTCTAGCACCCGTGAACTTCCTGCCCCGAAGCTCAGCTTCGCACGATGGCCCCATGCCGAGCACCTCCACTGCTACAGCCCGTCAAAAACTACAACTCCACATACAACCACAAAAAGCCCTCTTCACACGAGGCATTCCAAAATATCCTCAAGAACTACGACGACTATTCCAAAAGCGATACGTAGGAAGCCTCTCTCGATGTCCGAACACTCCACCCGGACCTTCCAATCGGTGCTGAACGCCGAACCCGCCTTTACCAATGAGCGTGTTACAGAGAAGTGCCCCTCTCCACGTAACAATTCTACAATCAGCGACTCCTTTAATGTCACTCAGAAGGCCGCCTAAACTAAGATCACTACGTGTCTTCTTAGTGTAGCAAAGCCCAGCCCCATAACCAACAATCTTGCCCACCTGTATCTATCATCCACCTACACCGCCAACCCACAGCATGTAATGATTTCTCCACAACAGATTTACCTTACACCTTCTCTGAGTCACCCAAATTTTAGCCTCCGCTGATACTTGTTCGTTACATAAACCTTGTATGTCTACACAGTATGTCTTTCAACACCTTACAGTGGCTCTCCTCATAACTCTCCTTAACTATCCACTCCTTCGAGACCAAAGTCACTACTATCAATGTGGCTACTCTCACAACCGCATTTTGCATTGCCCAAACTGTCAGTGTGTCCCCTAATGTATACGCCCATTCTCCTAATGTGGTCTCATTCACCTACAAAAAGCTAGTGCGAAAGTCACCGCATTTGCGCCAAATTCAAAGAAATATCAACATCCTGCAAAGGTACTTCGATCCCTTACCATTCAGCGCTCCCATAATCCAGTAACTAAGCCAAGATTCCACGCTCCAAAATCTACTAAATCCCGGAACATTACTTAACTTACTCCGGAATCACATGACACCATTCCAACTAAGAACACGGCCATGCCACCACCACCCATAGATCAAGAAAGACTCTCCCAAGATCCTGTTCAACCGATCAAGCTACCGATGTCATGGGACCCCTATGGCAGTTTCCCCCACGTAAGTTACACAGTCAACCAATTTTAAGACCAGCACGACGCTCCAACTTCCATAGGCCGTGTGACTCCCCTATCGCCAACATTACCACCAAGTACTTCCCACACCCTGTTTGCGAGCGCAATGACTCCCCCGGACCCACTTTTGACTTCATCTTACATAATAACACAGATCCCCACTGGCCCGCTCCTAAATAAAATCCGCCGATCCCCTGGTCTTGCTCGAATGGGGCTGTAGGACTATGTCTCGCCGCGCCTCCAGGATCCGTTTATGTTGTGACTATACTAGCCCCGGGAGTAAATCGGATTCTGTCGAAGCGCCCCCCGGCCTACACTTTCGGTGTCTAGCTACATTCGAGGCTTAAATGTTGCGTGAGATGCGTAAAAGACCACGAATCCCCCGTCATGCCAGAAGTCTTCCGCAGGTCGTCTTTCGAGTAAATCCCAAGATTCACCCTCGGTTAGGTGTCGAGAGGGGTCGCCACCGTGCCTAGAAAAGTATTCACGACTGCCCGAAACGTTGTGCCAAAACAATGGCGCCCACGTCCAATCAAGTAACCAGGATCTGGGGTTCGGGGACATGTACGAATCAATCTGTACCCAATCGCCCGCATGTAGCGGCCTCTACTCACGAGCTATAAACTCATAATACGATAAATGCCCTCCATTAATCCCGCGAATCTTGTTTTTGACACACAATCTTACATTATTTATGCTACACCCCTAGGGAGCGGTATCATAATCCTAAATTAAATCTCCATATCCTCGAGTGGTTATAGCCACCCACTATTGCAACGAGAACCGGATCCACTATCTCCATTATATCCCTAGCGAAAATTGCTGAAATGCCATACCTATGAGCGAAAGGTAGCATCATGTTAAAAACGGGCCTGAACACTCTAAAACATTTCTATTGCGTATAGATCCATAGTTAATGCTGATTACTCGGATTCTGTCAAACACATCCGACAATCCTCTGTTGTTTAGCAAGTATAAAATAACAAAGACAAGCAGACGCATCACCGACCGAAAACAGATGGATCCTGCAATAATTGAAGTGCATAACTGTCAAAGTAATGCAAACTCATCTTAACCCTAAATCTGCAAAAAACCAAAAAGTTAGTTTGAGCGATCGGTAGACGCACCAATGAACCGTGAAGCAGTCCTGCCCGTTTCAGACCCCTCACATAAAGAGAGAACTCCAACACCAAGCTTTTTAACTACGCAAATCGATATCTTTAAGATCCTATTGCGCTATTTGAGAACGGCCTGTAAGCGCAATGTGAATCTTTCGCTTCCAGTTTCTGTCTCCAAGACTATGGCATTCAAAATGAATCCATGTTTGTATAAGTGATTAACAGTACCTCTTCCGAATACCAGAACTGACAAATATGAGTAGCCCTAGGGATATAGTGATAAATTTGTATAACTCCCACTACCTCCCCCAGAATCACAGAATTGTATAGAACCTTGCAAATATTGTGGAAAGGCCCACATATTACATGAAACAAGTTAAATAAACGTTTCGATCCTTTGCCTGACCTCATCTTGAATTCTTTGAATAATTATATCCTAATTACTAAACAACTGCCTCATTAAACCACTCATGTCTGAATCGGTACAATATTTAAAAGTGCACCAAGTCACACCTCACCAGCCAATGGAATAGAGTCTCAACATTCGGCTGAGCAACCATCCTCAAGAGAGTTCAATTTACCTTTTATTCGGGCTGTGTTCGAAAAGATCGATGGCTTTTGAACTAAAACGGAAATGATAAAGTGTTAGTCCTAGAATTGTGATTTAGAGAATAGCAGTCGCGGAGCGAGGATCAAATGTGCCCTAGGAGTCGATTCACGACATGAAAGAGTTATCATGAAGTTTCTCAATGGATGCCAAGCGTCGGCAGAGCCACCGTGCCAGGTTGCACATTATATCTAATTAAATGGCGACGATCCCCTCGGGAAGTATATAGGCACGAGGTGCAGGAAGAGCGATTTTGGGCCAACACAAAATCAAAGCCTCCCTTGACGTGAATATTACTACCCTAGCGCTTATCTAGACCGATGAGCGTATAGACGCTCATGAGGAAGTAGCCTAATATACGCTCACTACTGAGCGTATATTTCGCTTCTTGCTTTTGGAAATTTCGAGATTTTGTTACCATCAAACAACTAAACTAATTATTGAGCCATTCGCCCCAGTATGTAGCCAGTCGAATTATGATACTGCCTTTCATGCTTGAGCGTATATACACCACGCCCATGTGTTGCGTACTATAACCTACTGGACTCGATCACCACGCCACTCAATGACCTGTGGACATAATAGAATCCCAAACACGGTCTACATACCCCTGATTCGTGTTATATTTTCCACAAAACCTCGAAATATTTGATTTCCTCGATTCTATTCGGTGATTTCCCTATCGACCGCACCTAGACACCCTTGCCTCTCCTAGCAAGGATTTTCTAGAATTTCTAGAACGGTCCACGTATTTCCGGAGATTCTTCTAATATTCTGTATTTTCTGCGTATTTGCGTATTTAAACATTGCACCCAAGACCAGTAAGACACGCAATCGCAGAAAATCAGAAGAAAAATAATTTTCACCAATTAACCCTAATTTTGGACGGATGACAAGAAAAGGAGTCATACTCGTGGTGCGATTGTCGATCGGACTATGTGGCTTACTAAACGCTATGACATCAAATAGCATGTAATATCGCACTTTGTAAGAGACGCTATTTGAAAACCTGCAAGACAGCATAATATCCAAAGAAACATCCAGACAACTTTGCCTCTCCCGCCTCGTCCAAACCTTTCGATCCCCCTAGAACATTACCTCAAAGATAAAATCATAACCAATTTACTGAAGCTCTCAGCTAAAAGCTATACACTTCTCCAATGTTTATGGAAATAACGTTAAATTGAGGACATCTTTTGTTCTGATGTTCGAAACAAAACGCGAGACCCCCAACACCCCTGTGATGTAATGTATTGCCAAATCGCCCAGGACAAACATTATCAAGTCCATACTGCCGGAGACACATTCAGGTGCGTCTACAGACCCATTACCATCGCACACAGCGATATTGTACCCATAGACACAGAAACGAACGTTCCCCAAATCGTCGAGATGTGCAGCTTATGTCTGCCGAACATAGACGAAAGTAAGACGTTCTCAACCCCGGAGTATTTTCGATTCGCGAAAGAGCCAAAAGACGGGAGAGTAACCAAGACGTTCCCGCGCACCACCCACCCTCAAAGTTGCCCCCCTAAGATTCCCGCCGGTACCTGCAAAACCAATATGCTGTAGTTTCATTCTCATCCCGTACTGCCCTTCCAACCGCCGATACCTTCCGCGCCCCATTGCGTGCACCATGGTCTTAAATGCTCCTCAGTTGAAATATCCACACCTATGATACCTGCCGAAGTGGTTTATCTCCCTACGGCTGCACCTTGGACCTTCTCAACCTGCACTTAAGGCGTAAAGAAATCGGGGCGAGTTGTATGACCTGTCAAAAGCGAACTTCCTACTGACTGCCGGAGTCTGACCCTTTCCCCAAAACGCCCACCCCGCAATAGTATCAGAATCATATGCGCGAAAGCTATCTTGTTGTGCTGCGCACAGCAAGAATTGCCAAAACCGTTTTCCAACCGAGGACATGGAACTACCGCAAACTTGCTCACTGAAAAAAGTTGAGCGGAGAAATTATTTACAAGACCCGTGAAGTTGTGCTGACGGAACTTCGTACGGGAGAATTCCAAGAGACCCGAAATCCGACTATCTTTACTTATCGGTACCGTCTATGATGGAATTCTTGTCATTAAGCCAAGGCGCTGTGGTAGCGATTTCCAACACGCACAAGAAAATTTTTTTTTGCTTGAGATGTTAAGAGTGTTACGCGCCTACCAGCCAACTAAGATCCCCGATTAAGACTCTAGCTCTTTCAAAACCAACCGAAAGATGTACTCTTTGGCATGGATGTACTCTTACTCCCAAGCGTACGGACTAGCAGAAACCATATAAAAGCCACCGCCATCCGCGCAAAAGTCCGCCTTCTCCATAGGCGACCTGTTGAGAGTCCAAGTGCTTGCAGCCCGCTCGTAATCACAGGGACGTAAACCAATCAATCATCACCGAAAAGCCATAGTGTGCGCCTATCATTGATGTGAATTTCCCACCTGCAAAAAATGTGCGTGCAGAAAGTTTCCAAAACCCGAAGTGGCAAGGAGCTGTGTCCGAGACCAAGCCCCCACGTTGACTCGAGTCTCGACGAGTGAGATCTTCCGACAATCAATCTCGCGCCTAGACACGACAGTCTAAGAGGGATTTGTATCCCTAGGATCGGACGGACTAAACCAAGGCAACAATCCTATCAAACCCTAATGCAGTTCCATCGAGTAAACGCCTCTGTTTGCTCTCGCGCGACAGATTCCCGCACACGGCTGAGGCCGTGGCCTCGTTCGGCCGCAAATGTGCTTGCGTCCGATAGACTCTTTACGACTACTAATCCCCAAATCGCGTAACCTACAGCGATGCTACTCCCACCATGAATTAGCGTCCATCATAGGGGTGTGCTAAGGCCCGACCGTGCATTGTAAGATGACCCGACTAGACCCTGTCAGATGTGACACCCGGTGCTAACCAATTTGCTTTGCGACAGTAATGTGATAGTGTGTCGCATAATCGAGTTTGCTACATACTTGTGCAATGTGCCAAAATCTAACCATGCCCTGTGTTTGCTGCAGGATGCATATGCATATTGACTAAATGCCAGTAATATGCGTCTATATGCCTGATACTGTAATGCAACCACATAATTCTATAGATCTAATGCATGAAATGACCAACGGAATAACCGCCGTACCGCAACGTAATGGACGCTTTGAGTTGCCGATTGAGGACCTCGACACCAAGTCTCGTAAAGCCTCCCCTATCAATCCTCGTACCACAAAAGGCGATGCTTGTGATTGCAAGTCGCCCCACTCCGAACCATGGACGTTTGCTCCAGCCCAAATGGGGCTCGCCGTGCACTGTGTAAAGGAATGGCTCTAAGTTGTGGTGTTGCATGCGTTTGTTTCATTGGTTGGATCCCCCATCTTGATGAGCTTTTCACACCGTCTCGAGGCTAGAATGTTTCGCCGGAGCTATACCGTGAAGGGGCCTAAGCTTCATAATGAACGCTGATTCCCACTCGATGGGTTTAAGGACTCTTTGTTTTCACTCGAATCTCTTGGTTGTGCTACCCCAAATTTAGAATGGTGCTAGAACGTGGATTGTGACTCGCGCTCTCCAAATCATTGAACCTTGAGCTGAATCGCTGCATGAGGTGCATGGATCTATTACTATCTAGTCTTACCACTACCACATTCGCTAGTACCCAAAAATGAGGACGTGAGCTGAAATCTGGCAATCACCGGAGGAGAAGAACATGGAAAGGAGATAGCCTGCCAATCCATGCTGTTTACCGACGACCTGCTAATGCACCGAATTGCACAGCAGGTTTCTTGCAAGTGATCTAGCCCTTAAGGACGACGTTATAATGAGAAGAACCGACCCTACTAACGCTGTAGAACAAAGCCTAAGCTAGTAGGCCAAGATCTGTCCACCAAATGTGCTCGTACCAAGCAACCAAAGCGCGCCGTAAACTTTGTGACCGAGGACATGAAGTGGGATTATTGGTTGTGCTACCGATGATGGTCAAGTTCAATTCTGCCAGCTCTTTGTCCGTAGTTACACTAGAAATCTGTGCTCTTACTTTAAGGAATCTACTGAATCCATTCTAAAAACTAATGTACACTTACCCGTGCTACAAGACACGTTGCGAACACGACGCTCTCTGCAAGGAAGACGCACGAGCTTCCTAACGCGTATTCATTCCTCTCTCGGAATTCCCAGAACGTTCACCCCTCACGTTCTCGTTGATGTTTGACACTGCCCTCGTTGTGACGCAGGGCTATATGCTTCGCGGGTTGTAATAGGCCTCTTAGCGTCTGATTAGCAGAGCTTAGAGACATCTATTCAAGCTTATACCCATGCGAGTCCACTACAGTCGCACCCACGAGGATGACGGTCGAGTGCTGGCTTTTTAGACTTTTTGCTTTTTGTCCTTGGAAATGGCTGTGTCTTAGCGAACTAATTGGATCTCCAGATTCGTCGTTGTGAACAACCGTTCTTTCATCATAGCTCTATTGTAGCATCCCATACTGAGCTACTTCACCCATATTGGAATGTGCTTGCATTTTCGCTCAATCGTTGCCTCAGTACTATGTCTTCTCTCTTTTCTTTACTTATGCACACCTCCTTTTCCTAGCGCTCGCTTGTGGATCCTAAAGGGTCGGAGGCAGCTACTCTAGCTAGAAGCTTGCCTTCCACAACCAATACCCGCGGTAGCATGCACCCTTCACCTGAAGTGGATATCCGTTTTATGGCCTCAAAGAGTGAGACCTGGCCCGAGGTTTCTCGATCGATATGTATGCACTGAACCAATGAGTCTCCGTCCTAATCAAGGGCCGGAGATGTAACGTCCTCTGGGTCAAGCTACCCGGGAAGAAGGGCCTCTTTTGAGCGCGAAGTTCGTCCCATTTGATGATTGTTAGGAGTCCGTAGCCCGTACCCGCTCGCCCCATCCGTTAGCCAGCTTAATTTAATTGCCCGCGATATAATCAAATCGAGAGAGTCCGATTGACATCCCGGGAAACAGAGCAACAAGTATGGCTAGTGCTTAATATGCACCTCACACGCCGCCCACACTATACGTTAGCTGAGACAACAAAAGAGAATTTATACATATACAGTCGCTGAATAAAAGCTCATTCCCTCGCCCCGACAATAGCTAATCCGTACACTACTTACACCCTGAGACTCGAAATGATCAATACAAAAGGAGACATCTGAGATTAGCAATAGTCTAGGACAAACAGAGCCACTTCATCCGACTCCGATCCTAATGCTAAGACTCGTTCAGAGAGCATCGCGATTCTCGCCCAACGATCACCAACCACGATCCGAGATGTGACTCGGAAATTTCCCGCGTAGACTTTGGACAACCTGGCGAATTGGTAAGGCTCAGAACTTGAGATGCACTCGTTGTGTCCATGTCTGCTGAGGTTAGAAATGAAGTCTTGCCCGCATACCCCGCATTCCATGTTTGGAGCATGTGGGTGAGGTTACATCTATCTCTCCTTACCTACTCCACGTCCATGCTTGCCGTCTGCGGAGACATCATAGGGGCTGGCCCATGGTGTAGTGCTGGCTGAGCACTACCACCTCCCCTATAAGAGGTTATTAAATGATGTATCTGTTCCTAAGACGAGCATTACCCCATACATTCTCATCGTAGGTACAGCAGATAGGCATACCAGAAATTTATACCCGCTCGTATATCTTTCGCACTGGAGTTTCTAAAAAGAAGATTTCCCTAAGAAGCAATACTCGGCATAATAATAGCCCGTTATTGAAGAATCTGATGCATATGGTTAGCCCCTACAGCTTTGACTCACCTGTTTTCCGAGTAGAGATAAATGCTCCCGTGACGATGGTGTCCCGTTTTCTTTCCCCGCCTAAGATAAGCTGTACTTCCCATTTCACTCACGAAGTGGAAAAGAACCACTTCTGACAGTGAGTCAAAAGTTTTCCTTGAAGGAAAGGAAGAACTCTTGGCGTAAAAACAAAATCCCGGCAAAGAAGTACATCCCTTTAAGTGCCAATATGTATGTCTTATAATCATCCCTGTATAATAATGGGAATCGAAGGCATCAAGTTGCACTTCAACTGGGCCCGTCGTGTCAGCTGACGAAATACCGCATTATTCTTGTCTAGTTTAGGTATGCATATGTTGTCTATATTATGGACGGCGTTAGGTCTTGGTAGAAAGTATCCCCGGGTAGGGGTCTACCTGCCTTTTGGATTTCTTTCTTTTCTCCCTAAAAACATGGCCTCCGGAAGTTCCTTTTCCAAAACGGATGCAATTCTTCTGAAAGATATCAAAGTTTCCTTGTGAGCGTCTGCCAGTCACAAAGTTCCCGTGAACAAATACTGCTCATAGTGGTAATATAAACTTCGTGAGAGCTATTTACATGTGCCTGCGGCCATATTTGTGTTTTAGGGTCGATAGAGCAGACCTGTGTTATGAAACCATTAACCTGTAAGTTTTTTCACGAGGGCAATTATTTATTTATGATGCATTGCGGCTAGATCAAGCTTTGGTGGTCCGTGTCTGAGCAATTGTGCCCCGCTTAGGAAGACTACTTTGACCCCGCAATGTATTCATAAATAGATATAGATAAAACGCCCTTATTGATATCCCTCCTGTCCCATTATTAGATACTGAATTGAATAGCAGAATGGCATATACTTTGCGGAGTCTCGTTCCTGAACCCTCAAAATGTTGACAAGGTCCTCATGCCCCTCGAATCGCTCTCTTGACCTACCTGAACGAGAATCGTCTCTGCCACTCCTAGCGTAAGCACCGTCGTTTTGTGTGGAAGTATTTTTGAATTTTCTTGTTTTTTTAAATACTGGGTTCTTTTGCACCTTGTTTTATTTTTTTTATTTTTTTTTTTTTTAAAGGCACCAAACGCGGGTCGGCCGGAAAAGTAGAATGTGACGCACATGGTCCCTCTTATGTTTTGTTACGGGCCTCCAGATGCAAATTCTCCCGCAATCCGACGCCGAACGTCTCCTAAAAAACTCCAAACGTTTTTCCTTCATATGAATCAACTCTCATAGGCTCTGTCCTACCCTTATTTTTAAGTCATAAGATCGGAAAGACCATCTTCCATAAGGATCTCAGCCACGCAATCTATTGTGGACAGTTCTATCTGATGTCACTCCAGCGGCTACATTCGAAAACCAGGTCCAAACGTCATTTGTGTGTATGCTCTTGACGAGCAAATTTAGTCACACTCTGAGAATCCGGTTTCCGTCAAAAACCCAAAGGTTTCTGATGATCGACAAATGTTACTCATTCGAGCTGTTGAATACTAAATCGCGAATCGAGCGAGACTTAAAAGCAATGATAGTTGCAACTAAAAAGTCTACTTATAGGTGGCTATGAAAACTTTGCGTCCGCAGTAACAATCATTGAACTTAAAAGTATCGACACTTGATGAGAGCTTATGAAAAAGTCCGGTCGCTTGATATTATCCGACCAAAAATTGTCAGCTAGTCTCAAGGTTACCCCGTGCTACGACACCAATACTATGACCCACAGAATTTATACAAGCGGAGCACTACCACGAAACCTGGTAGGCATGACAAGGGGGCCCCCAATACATTCCGAAAGATTCAGGGACCAAACTCTAAGCATCAAACTACCTATGCGTCCTCACAGTGACTGTTTATCGCGGTTAAGTCTATACGTGACGGTTTTCTTTGTAGCGCGGAACTCGCACTAAAGAGAGTCCGTTGAGCAGTGCATTGCACTCATTTGGACACCCAAGATAATTCTTTCACCCCTTCATGTTGCACCCATTAGCGATTAGTTAATTGCCATACAGTAATTAAACCCACTCTACTTACTGTTCGAGCAAGATACACTTTCCGGAATCAAGAACACATGTTGCACGAGCACGCGAGACCTCTTCCATATGTATAATTCCGTGGCGCTATATTCGACGTTCTGCAAACATACTAGCGCCATCCTCGCGACCCCACTCGAATTGTACCGAATAAAACCCACATGGTCACCAATTGCCACATGGGTCATAGATTCCTCGACTATCCCCCGCATAAGTTCTGGAGGTCCCAGTACTCTAGATACCGCGACTGCTTACTATCTCGAACATATCTTCGACGTATTCTCTCCATATTACGATCTCGTAAGGAGCCTGGCCAGCTGCAGCTCCCTTTCTATCGATGTAGTGTAGACACTGATTGCCTCTGCCATAGGTGCAGCATGACTATGTTGCAATCCCACTATAAAGTCATTGGGCAACTTAGAGCCAATTGCCTTCTGCAGACTCTGTCTCCTAAGCCCTGTCCACTTACACTGAGAGCCGTATTTGATCCCTCCGAGTATGTAAGTGTCGGCGCCAACTAATTTGCGTGGCTTCCTTGCCTTGCGCCTTGCGTTTGACCTCACACTGCTCGTGCGGTCCTGCCCTGCGCCGCGTCGAGCGCCTACTATGTGTTGCACATGCTTGGCCTTGGCTTGCCTTGCTTGCCCTGCTTGCCTTGCTGGCCTTGCCTTGCTATGACGGCGTCCTTTTAGTTAATCTTTTTGTGCACTATGCTTGGGTTGCCTTGCCTTCTTGCCTGCTTGCTTGCCTTGCTTGCCTTGTTGTGCTAGTATTGAGGCACTATGCTGGCTTGCTTGCTTGCTTGCCTTTGCTAGTGTGCCTAGTATGTGTGCACATGGTGCTTGGCATGCCTTGCCTTGCCTTGCTTGCACTGCCTTGCCTCTGCCTTGCTCACTATGCCTTGGTGCGTGCACTGCCTTGCCTCACTAGCCTTGTGTGGGACCTGCCGCCTCACCGTCCTTTGGTGTGTGCACGTCCCTTGCCTTGCTTGCCTCACCTTGCCTGTGGGGGCACGGTCCCTGCCTACTGGCCTGTTACTTGGTTAGCATACGCATTGCCCTGCCTTTGTTGCGTGGGCTTGCTCCCCACGTGCACATTCTGGCATTGAGTTGGGGGCCGTCTTCGCTGCCTGTGCCCCACCGTCCTTGTGTGAGCACTGCCTTGCCTTCACGGTGCCTTGTTGGCCACGTTGCCTTGCTCTCGCCTTGCCTTGTTTTGCACTGTCTGGCGCTAGGTGGATCCCAACCCGTTCCGTGTGCTCTCGGATGATGTAGACCAGTTATTCACGGACGCCCTCCCAGCCAGATCGCTTGGGTGCCAAAAACGTAGTGCCCACGTGTCCTAGACCTTCGGACACCAGTCGTCTTCAGTTCCCTTGCCTTGGTGGGCAAACGTGTGCGGGACATCTTACACCATTCATAGTCTCGTATAGCCCTCCTGATTTTCGCGCACGTTCGCCCGCATATTGTAGCACCCGTGCCTTGTGTTGGGGCGACATTCCATTCCTTGCCTCGTGCCTCTATCGTCTGTGGTCGTCGACCTAGCTAAAGTCCTGACTTAACTCCCAACGATTATTGGATCGCACACAATCGACCCTTGTTGTAGCGAGCGCACCAATTCTTTAGGAAGCGTTCTAACCCTACACATTACTGATGAGAGCTGTGGTTTCTACTATTCACAACTTGCCCACCACTTCCTTGGAACTCGAGAAATTGTGACCACTGTATTAATCATGTTAAAACGGATGCCTTAAAACACTGTCATAGTTAATCTGATTAAGGAATTCATGTGTCAGGCCGCTCCCTCACCGTTCCTCATACTTCCGTGCTTTTGTTTAGCAAAAAAGTAACAAAGGCGATACGAAACAATGATTTAGATAGTGCAATCAATGATGCGCTTGCATTAATGCCTTCCTCCATCACCATGAGGTTGATATGCAACCATAATCCTCTTCGACTCCTCACTTACCTATGATACCTTGCAAAGAAAACAAAGTTAGTTTTGTAAAACCGAATGAAACGAATTCCCTCTTGCTCTTGTCAGCGCAACGGTTATTGCACCTGAATCCAACTCGACTATGCCTGACAATCATAGTCAAGTCGCTCTGTATTTAAAATCCACTTGTTGTCTCGTGTGGGGACTGCCTGCCTCTCACCGTGCTTGTGTGAGAGCGAATGATCTTTTCGCCCCTCATATTCCGCTGCTCACGTATACATGCAGCTATGTATGAGGCAACATCTGTTGAGTATGCCTTTTGCACAATAATTCAATCCTATAATGTGGAATTGAAATGAAAACCAAGACCAATTGAAATAACCCTTTGCACTATGATGTTATTGCTCCAGACTGAAGCACGCCACCCACAATATACGGATAAACCATTATGTGAGTGTCCTACGTGTGTTATTCTCTTTCTATCATGCTGTATTATTTATGTAGATTTATGAGTTAAACTGAGGCTGCATAACAATGCTAGCATATTAAGAAGTGAGAGAGAGATTATTGGTGACAATTCTCAGAATGCAACCTTTTATCGCCTTGTTTGTTCGAAAGAGAACGATGCTTTGAACTATAACAGGGAAGGATAGCCCCGAATCGAGCAATATAATGCGGCATTGAGTTGGTAGTTTTCTATGGAGAGAATGCAGTACAGTAGGGAGTATCTGTACCGTGGAAAGCAGAAAAGTCGTGGGTGTCGACTGAGCAAGGCAGGAGTATATAGGCACGAGGCAAAACGAGGGCACACAAAACAAACCCTGCGTATATACGCTCAGGATGAGACGCGATATACGACTCGCCAATCCTGCGTAGCCCTAACTACTCTATCAGCTTCCAATCATCACCTCGGCGCCGTATTTAAGCGCTGCACAGGTGATTATACGCTTCTTCCATATTTGGAAACCCTACTTAGATTTTGTCCCGCCTCGGTAGAATTGTACTTCAAGGCCCTCCGGCGCATCAATGCGCCGGTTAGATATTCACGCGCTCAGTCCTCTCGAGCACGTGCCTTGGGGCCCGAATTGCCAGCGCCATTATCTACGCTCTCTTGAGCGTATTAATGTAGCGCCCGCTCATCACTTGCGTATAGTCCCACGCTCAATGCATTTGCGTGTATATTTTTCCAAACCTCGAAATATTGTGTGGTCCGCCATTTGTCACCTCTGCCCTATTCTGATTCCCGGTGATGATTCCCTCTCTTAAAATTGGCGCGACGCACTAGACAACCCTGCTCTCCAAGCAAGGATTTCTAGTTAATGTTCTAGAAGTTGCTACACGACTTGCGATATTTCCAAAGGTCAGCTATGTCCTTCTAATACTATTCATGTATTTTGCGTATTCTGCGTATTTTAAACATTGCAAAATCATAGAAGAATCATTGCAACATAATCTAGCAGACCGAAATAGAGAGTGATTTAAAAACTTTTGCGATTTCAAGGAAAAAATGCTGAAAGCGCCGATGCACGGACATCCAATCGCGAATAATCCAAACCAGAGATCCGTATCTAGAATCGCCTTTGAAAACGCCTTTTGAAATTGAAAACTTTGAAAAAACC
>SNQN01005667.1:0-43008 GCA_008642245.1 Bassia scoparia | reverse complement strand
ATGATCAAAAATCCTTAGCGAAATCCACTTAAGATCTGTTAATTAAAACTGTCCAACAACAATCTGTTGGATATCTTGCCTCCAGAGCAAACCGAGTCTCAACTCAAAGACTGGACCGTTTCACCTAAATAGGGAGAAGATCAAGTTATCTTAGCCAAAGGTTTGCTCAATTCGACTATACACGGCAATACGTGGATTTATTACAAGCCTTTAGAAAGATTTGAAGAATCATAGGCATTTCAAAAACCTCCATCGATATGGTACATGAAATTGCAGTTACGGTGATAACCATAGATTGCAAAACTTTGGCTCCCACTCACAACAGGCGTTACTGGACAGTGATAGCGTTATTCTTGGGATATCAATGATGTATTATATATATATGGTTTTCCCATTTATCTTGCTATATCATATGGTTTTTGCCTTCTTAACGCCTCTTTGCTACTAAATTTGTTTGTTTAGTTTTGATTAAGTTTTAGGTTGCTTCCATTATTGGATGTGATTTTCGGCTTTATTTGCAAGCACACGAGTTATTTTAGAAGTGGCAATGAGCTAGAGTGGACGACGGCAAAGAAAGTTGATACATGCTCACCCTTTTGACACATAACTTATGTTTCGTTGTCGATTGGTTGCCATTCTAGCTGCATTGGAAACTAGAACATTCAGGAGCTTCGATGGGTAAGTCACATGCGTGTTTACCACCGGAGCTCATAGATATGGCCTTCTAGAACGATGGACGATTGCATGCTGCAAAACCTGTAATCCGATCGATCACACGCCGAATCCGACGGGATCAAAGGCCCGATTCTGCACTTAAGTTGGTTTTTAAA
The DNA here is from genome assembly GCA_008642245.1 of Bassia scoparia. Lineage (NCBI taxonomy): Eukaryota > Viridiplantae > Streptophyta > Magnoliopsida > Caryophyllales > Amaranthaceae > Bassia > Bassia scoparia. Next base: position 42,178 of record SNQN01005667.1, on the reverse strand, counting down.
TTGGCTTTATGAGGCGATGATGTAATTTAGCAAGCTAGTTAATTAAAATTCTGCATGTTCAAGAGGATAGAAATCCTAATCTATCATTATCTTTTCATTCCATCTTAATTTGAAAGACAGAAATATCCCCAATTTACCGTATTTGTTGTCAAGAACCCTAACTTTTTGCACTTTCAATAAAAATCATTCATTCATCATCCAATTGCAATCCATTCTTTGTAATTATTTTCCTTCTTAAATTTGTTTCTCATTGCTTTTATTGTTTTTGCGTTTTATTGCTATTGAATTATTTTTAGTTCATATTTATTGCTTTCATTATTTCTAGTTTTATTATCTTTTAATTATATCTTACTTAATTATTGTCTTCCCAATATACAATCATCATGTTAGTTGTAATTATGCACGCGAGTAGTCTAATTTCTAGAGCGATTGGGATCTTATAGCAATATTGTTAGGACGTTGGGCCGCAGCCTCGCGTTATTAGCGGTGCGCGCGGTTTGTACACCATCGAGTTGCTTTGCGTGGGCTGAGCCACGGAAAAACCCCCGCACGTGTTAGTGCGTTGGGGTATGTTGCTCGATTAAGGGAGTCGCCACCTGCCTAAAAAGTATTCACGACGCCCGACGTTGTGCCAAAACAATGGCCCCACTGTCTCAATCAAGTAACCAGTGCTGGTTCTGGAACATGTACGGATTAATCATAAAACCCAATCCAGCCCGCATGTAGCGGCCTCATCGACTCATTGTATTCCATTAAGCACGGATTTATGGGATGCACACAACTACAATATTTCGTAGCCTTATTAGCGCACGAGCCCTAAAGATACTAAGTGAGTTAACATTATGTACAAACGAAGACTCACAATGACAAGGCGAATCGCTTTATTGTTTAGTCAATATTACAAGGTGCTTAGAAAAAAACCGGTCGTCCTATGATTATCTGACTTTAATGTGATACGCATAATTTCCGGCTTGTTTAAGGCATATATACAAGGCTTGATAGAATATGTGCAAACGCAAAACATGCAGAACAATGGTTAGTAATCATAATAATTGAATATATGTTCTTCTCACCTTGTCCCTGCAAATACACAAAATTGTTAAAAACTAAAAAAGCGACTGTCCCTTTGATTGAATTGCTAATTTAAGACAAGAAAAACAGTAGTATTACCAAGATAGAGATAAAATAATAAAGCTAGCAAAAACGAATTTAAAAGCATGAATAATAATCCTACATATTACATGAGACGATCAAAGTCGGTTTTCTACATTTGTATAAATAACATTAGAACTCATAATAATAGTTTAAATCAAGTTAAAAGAAAGTGAAAGAGATCTATAGGGTATAAGCCAGAAATTAAAACCTTGTTTCGCTTTCAAAACGAATCGAAGAACGCAAAAGACTCGTTGTTATGTGTATTTGTAAAAGAGTTGTGAATGAGAGAAGAGAGTGCAAATACGTATGATGAATGACTGGAGTATGCTCTAAGATCGTAAAGTTGGAAGTCGGAGTCAGAAGTTGGAAATCGTGTCGGTTCCAGAATATGAGCAATGCAAGGTTTTATAGGCGCGAGAAGAACACTGGCGTTATACGCTGAGTGAGTGGTATATACGTCAAAGGCAGCGTAATACGCAGACTCATCCAGCGTATATACACTCCTCAGCTTCCTGCGTATATACGCTCTAGAGCGTATATACGCAGGCTTCTGCGTTAATATTTTTTCCAAAACTGAAATATTTAATTCGGAATAATTCTTTGCCATATGCTCGATTTCTAAGATTACGGATTATATAAGACGCCTCCTTCGCAAGAAAGATAATTCTAGGAGATTCTAGAACATTCCGCGTATTTTCTAATATTCATGTTTTCTGCGGATTCTGCGTATTTAAACATGCAAAATTCATAGAAAATCATAGAAAAATCAGAAAAAATATTGAAAAAATACTGGCGGATTCGAGAAAAATGTACGAAGATGAATGAAAAACAAAAGCATGAGAATCGCCAGCGTAACTTGTTTGAAACCTTTGAGATTATCGAAGAAAAACCGAAAGAAATATTTTGCCTGTATCTGACCTATTGACTCATAATTTCGAGTGGACTTCACATATTTCGACTTCATTACGAGTTCAATTGCGTATTTTCGAGTTCAATAATTGCGACATGTTGGTATACTTCATATTGATTACTCATTGGGGAGACATTAGGTGTCTACAGAACGCCCCCACTTGACTGGAGTCAGAAGAGAGATGTCTCGTAAGCGAAAGTCAAAAGTATTCGATGGCGGACGGAGAGCAACTCAAGACGTTCTGCGACCTGAGTTTACCCTTTTCGCGGTACTTGCAAAACAAGTTAGTTTTACCTGTTACGCGCCCCATGCGGTTGTATGCCCCTTGAAATTTTTGTTGCGGGAGAAAACTCCAAAACCGAAAGAGTGCGCGGACTTTCTTGAGCGGGAGAGAAGATATCCAAAACTCTGAGAATGCTGACGGAACTTCTGGTAGCGGAGAAGATCCAAGACCCGAAAGATATGTGTCTTTGCCTTGATTTCTTAGCGGGGAAACCATAAGACCCGAAAGATGGTTTGCTGGATTTCTATAGCGCGAAGAAATCGAGACCGAAAGATGCTTGTCTGGATTTCTGTAGCGGGGGAAGAAATCGATGACCCGAAAGATGGTTGTGCTGGAGTCTGTTTAGCGGGAGAAATCGACGACCCGAAGATGTGCATATATGGGAATTTCTGTGTGCAGCGGAGAAAATTCAAACCCGAAGTGTGTAAAGGAGCTGTTGTGTGAAGAGCCCCCCACCTTTGACTGAGTTCTGAAGAGACGAATCTCGAAAGCGAAAGTCAAAAGTATTCGATTCGGCATGGAGGCAACGCAAAGCGTTCTGCGAATCCTGAGTTACCCTTTTCGGCCCTCGACCACCGGTACCTGCAAAACAAAGGTTAGTTTTACTTGTTACCGTGCCCCTGCTGTTTTTATGCACTTATAGGAACGCCTGGGATACAGAGAAGCACTTGGCTTGTGCATAACCCTAGCGAGTTTGAACCTCAGTTGGTTTGAATTATTCTGACCATATTGACTGCTTTTCTAGAGACCAGAGAGATAAACTGAAGTTTAAATCAATCATGGTGGTGTTGCCGCCTGATAACGTAGCTTTGAATATTCTTACGTTATTTATGTGCCTACGTTCCTAACAGTGATTAGTCTTGTTTTCCTCGGTCTGAACTCTTCCTGGTACAATATATTCTTTAGGGTCAAGAATAGATTATATGATGCTTAAAGAAGGGCGTACGCCTTTTACGTGCTGACTCGCTTGGCTCATATTCGAGAATTGTGTGAATGTATCGATGTAATGTATAAGGTGTCCGGTCGTAAAGCGCCTCGGTTAATCCTTCGGATGTATTCCCCTACGGTCGACCTTGGCTTTTCGGGGAAAGTTGCGTGTTAGTTAGGTTGTTTAGTAAATGGTTTGTTTGTTAATAGAAGTGTGCTTGGGTTTGTGTGTACATGATGAGCATAATCGCGGGTGGGGGCTGGGTGATGTTTGTTGTTATTAGCGATTGAATGCCGTGATGGCGTGTGGTAGTGTGATATATGATGTTCCTGGAGCGGCGCTTCTGGTCCTCTATAGGGAAACTCTCTTTCCGCGTGATGTCCCTGGAACACTTGGTTTTCGGTGGAAGAATGGTTGCGTGTTGTGTCATCTCTCTATGTTTGAGGCTAGGAATTCAGTGGTCTTTTGGGTGAGTATGTGAGTATGTTTAATCGTTATATTTTTCTGTGGATATGTATTATCTCTTCTTTGTAATTCGCACTCGTTTTCGCATCAGGAGTATTACATAATCTCTGACGGAGCTGAAATACTCTGTAGAAGTTCTGTTCTTTAGTGGGCTTGGTGAATGTAATGTGTCATTGGTTGGGGGGATTTGTGTTGTATATTGTGGCTTGTGAGTGACGTTTTTGTGTGCGGACGGATTTCGTAAGGTTGTGAATTCTTTATTGGCAATTGTTGAATTGGTTTTGTATATGCGGTTAAAATCGTGGAGATGCAAGTCTTAGTATTAGGCTAATGAGTGAAGGAAACGATGCTGTAAGATTGGGCCTAGCCTGTGTGGTTGGAGTGGCTTTTCCGTAGGGTGGAGGTTCGGCAGTTTGGCGCAATTGGTGCTTTGTGACATATTGTTTGTTGATTGATGTTAGATAATTTTGGTTTGTGTGTTGTTTATATCTTAAGCTTAGCGTGGGTCCTTAATATAGATGTATTAGTGCATGTATTTGATAAGGATTATGCATTAGAGATCTTAATGTCAATTATGCTTATGATAGATTGTTGTCAATGTGTGCCTTACATGTGTGTAGAGTGCAAGTTTCTGGGGTAGTCTAGAGGTCTAAGTGCTTCATGATATATTTGAACAAGGAATGTTAGTTTGACTTGTCATGGTCTAAGGATGCTCTTGGTTTGATTGCTGTGGAATATGGTGAGCCGTCTGCATAGGGTCCCCATTCGTAGCAAAGAGCGGTTAATATTGTTATATCATGCTTGTCTTGTGTGGTTTAGCAAAGTTTGCCGCCCAAACCCAGGGGTTGTTGTCCGTGTGTTATGGATGTGGTGTCTTAATTTGTCATCGAGTTAATAGTGGTTTTTTTAGTGTGGATGTGTGATCACGCGCTCTAGGCTTGTATGATGATCTATTTCGGGAGTTGTTTAGGCGCGTTACTTCAGTGTTGATGAAGAGTAAGTTAGCTATGTTGTTATTTGTTTTGTGATCCATTGGCGTCTTGCTTATGCTGTGGAATTATTAGAGATAAGTGTAGATTGATTTGTAGGGTGTATGTCTGGGATAAGATGTGCTATCTTATACTTGTGCTCCAGCGTAACTTTCTGTTTATTGCTGATTTGTTTTAGTTATGTGTTCGTGGTATGAGTACTTTGTGTCAAATCCCTATTGAATGCTAGGAGGAACAATTGGGGAATATGCATTGTTTTGCAAATCACGAGATGCAATGGTTGGATCGAGGCAGAGTATGCTGGTAGCTGCAGTTGAGATGTACATGCTGGTACATCAGAGAGCTGAGCCTATGGAGTGAGTATTGTGGTGTACCCGCTTATAAAGGTTTATGGAGAGAGGAATAGGCAATGTGTTTCAAGTAAAATGAGACGCATGGCTAAATTGTGAAACTATAGAGTGAGTATGAGTTTGTTAAGATGGCTGGAGTTGATGTCTGTTGGGCTGTCAATGTTGGTTCAAAGCTCTGAGGGCACATCGCCGCGGTCTACAACTGTCCAAGCTGTCTGACTTTATCTGACTTATAGAGTGGTAATTTCTTGTTTCATGACACTATATGATGGACCTCAGAAGGTATATTCGTCATATTTGCTGTGCTCGAGAGCCTCGGAAGAAGAGTCTGTTAGTGGCGCTGAGCGAATCGCATCTGGTAATACTGACCGGCATGAGTTCTCGGTCGATAGTTTTATTTATCGCATTGTGGCGCAATTGTTCGGATCGAGTGTGACTGAGGCTTTGTGGTCGTTGGTCTTGTGATGGAGGTGTGTCGCGTGGGCTTGGCTTGTGAGTGTGGATGAGAGTTCTATAGATGATACGATTATGACGCCCGGGTGCTGTAGTGTGTTTTTTGTTGATGAGTGTTTGATGTTCTTTTTGAGATTACTATTCGTTCTGATTTTTCATACCTTGTGTTATTTTTGATTCCTATGATTTGCTATTGTTCCTGTTTTGTTTATTGACTTGGTCAGTGGTCTTGAAAAACTAATTTTTTGGCTTCTTATTTGCTTTTATTTGCTTATTTGTTTCTTTACCATGTTTTATTTTCTCTTCTTTGTTTTGTGCCTTGTGTGCACATGGTCTTATTATGGCGCTATGCAGTGTTTCTGGTTTTCCATAATAGTGGGTTTAGGCTGGAATTGATGTTGTAGTAATAAATGATAGGATGTGGTGTATATAGGTGTTTATGGTCATCAAAGTGGTTGCAAGGGTTCTGATTTTGATGTGTTATGAATGCGAATGGATTGGGAAGAGGTTTGTTTTTGTCGGATTTTATCGATAGAAGCCTCTCTTGCATTATGCCCATTTTGAATTGTTGAGGTCGATTATTTTAATTGATTCCATTTAAGTTAGAACAAACAAACTAAGATGGAAGCTCAAAGAATAATTAGAAATAAAAGAAACTTTTATTTACAAATCAAAAGAATTTTCCATTAATATGGTAATCCTGACATTGCCCTAGATGAGATTTTTGAGATCCGTAAACCTAATATAAGCATTAGACTCGAATAGGTCTAAAGCCATACAGATATATTAATTGTATGAACATAGTCCGTTAGTGATTAAGGCCGAATTCTTACTCCGACTGATCGTATAACAGCTAAGCTCGTAGACTGAACTCATTGTATAAAGTGTGAAGTATAGTAGTTCACATTCCCTTCATACCGCATATGTTCCACTTTATTTCTAAATAATATTGCCTCGTTTTACGACTCTGTTTGCGGAAACTCTTAGGTATTTTGGGACCAATCTCTAATGAGTTATCCTCTGAGGATGATTTTATGTTTGTTAGTCATATTCTCGAGCTGTGTACGTGCTCTATATATTTCTTAGGGAAGTCTTAGGATTCCCTCTTCTTCAGTAGTTCGTGGATGATCTTGGATCATGTTTGTTAGAGTGTGTTTTATTAAATTGCCCGTAAATTTTTGTGTGCATGTTGCTGGATTGCATAATGAATGTTGTGGTGACCCAGATAATGCAGGCATTGATATCCTCTCCTCAGTCCTAGTCAGTAGTGGATAACCTTTTTGGAGCCGTCGTTCTTCTCACCGCACTTCGCCTTGGTTAAGGGTATCAAAACGCTTCTATCTGAGGTAGTTTTTGCGTAGTGTTTGCTGAATGTTACCCTTGTATCACTTCTGCCTGCAGTGAACTGCGTGGGATTTGATGTCTTCCCAAGTAGCTATTTCTTTCTCAGGAAGTGAAAAGAAACCACTTCTGACATGTCGGGATTACCATGATAAGGAAAGGCGGAAAGATCCATTCGGGAAACGTCTGAGAACTGTGCGCATATCCCTTCATAGGTAAGCCCTGGTGCTGTCCTGTGAATAGTCCTTATTTGAACTTCCAGGGCGTTATATCGGAGCTCGGCTTTGAGAGCAGTGTGCTCGTGCCGTTTATTATGTACTTTTGGCTGGCTGAGAAAATCCTTCGGTCTTGTTGTCAATTCTGCCGGGACAATATGTTGTCCTGCAGTTAATTCTGTGGCTGCGTAACAAGAAGGCATGGGGTGTGGATCTTTGGATAAAGAGTGTGTGCCTCTTGTCGCGGTTGCCGGTCAAATGGGCTTTTGTGATGCCAATTTGCAATAGCGAGGCTTGTCTCTAGAAGTGAAGATGCGTCAGGTAATGGAGGTCAAATCGTGCCATTTGTTGAGCGTTACAGAGTTTGTTGTGAACTGTCTTGCTCTCTGGGAACCAGCTAGGCTTTTGGGAGCTTTCTGAGTGAGGCCATTTTATAGTAACGGTGTGTAATATGGGCTAATGAGCGCAGTGAATATAGGTTGTGAAGTATGGTGTTAATCTTGAGGTTTGGGCTTAGGGCTGAGCTCAAGCTCTTTGGGTCGTTAGCCAAGGGGCTTAGTGGGTAGGATAACTGCCTTCACCCTGTGTCTTCACCCTGATAGATTTATCTAAACCTTATTCCTAATGCTTGGTCGCTTTCTTCTCAATTGTGCAATTATTGAATACAAGCATGAATGCAGATAAAGACTATGCGACACTGATCTAGTCCTCTAGATGGCCTAATTGTGATAACTTTCCTGAGGATGATTGTACATGAATGCTCGAGAGGGCGCTGACCTTTCGTTTTTTTGAATTTTGTAATCTCTTCCTTGAATTTTGTTGCCATATTTCCTTTTTTTATTATATAATTTTTATGTTGTTTCTTTGTGTCTTTTGACAAAAAGGCACCACAAAATGACGTGAGAATGCAATGCCCACAGTCCTAAGGCGTTATGAGCCTGGGTCTTTGTCTTCTTTTATGATTGCGGTGTTGTCCCAAGAAATGAGTACCACGAGCGCCAATGCTGTTATGTGTCCAATGAGCCAATGTTAATATTGGTGCAATCGCATATCGATTTATATTAGTAGTTTTTTTGATGAGATAGTAGAGTTCATGTATTAGGAGGAGGAGGTTTGGTGTTCTCAAGATAACGTAATCTTTGTGGATAGAGTTGTTTATCTTGTTGTGATTTTCCCCAAAAATGCTCCCAAGAATTAATGTTCCTCCTGTTTCTGTAGCTGACTTGTGAATGCGGCGTTTTGACCCTAGTAGTCTATGGGGTCTATGAGGAGTCCTAGGATGTATCAAGGTTATGCTGCTAATGTGGGACTCTAATGGTGTCAAGTTCTGAGGATTTCCTATGTGGTCTCAATTTGAGTTCTGGTCTAATTTGTGATGGATTGGAACTGAATTGCGGTTCTCTAACGTGCACCGGACAGATATGTTCCTTATCTTAAATCTCGTCACTATTGATGAGGACATATACATGTTTAATGTGTAAGTATTGGTCAACATGGTAGACAAGATCGCATATGGAGCTTTTGCAATATTGCGCATTCCGTACTGATTGCGCTAAGCTCTTAGATAGAAGATGTACTATGACTCTTGCGACCATTAGTGATAAGATGTTAGATAGAAAGAGCGTCAGTAAGGACTGACTTACAATGGCTAGGACCCATACAAGGTTGTGAGATATTTTATAATAGTAAGCAAATGACGGCACGAATCTGGATATCAACCGTCATAAGCTTTTCACTGTGGCGGTTCTAAGGTTAGAGTTCAGAGGAAGTTAACCTATGTCCTATAGAGGGCCACAGATGCTTAGTTGTCGCTGGTTTCGAAACCAGTGGTTATTGGAATTGACGATATGGTGGAGTTGGCCATAGTAAGCTCCCTGTGTAGAGGGCTAGTCATCGTCTGCGTTTCCCATAAGATATACACTATTTTGTGCACACTATCACTGTTGGATAATCCTTGTTTGGTATGCGATAGGACTATGCCTTAGCCATACGATCAATTAACCACATGCCCAAACCAGGTGAGTACCCCCCTTATGGTTTTGTCTCGTTTATGTCAGTGGTTTTAGATACATGCTTTATTGTTATTGAGTGAGCGAGAGGAGTCGTATAGGCATGGCAACCTTATTTCAAGAGAGATGGTGCGACATTAGCATAAGAGATGTCTAATGTAGTCTCACGGCATAACACTCCTTTTTAGTAGTTATCGATGTAGTGCATACAGCTAGACTTATGGTTCATATACTTTCCCACTCACCTAACGGTGATATATTCGTTCTTCTCCTCTATTTGTGTGAGGTCCGTCCTTCCAACCATGTGCTATGTGCACGTGTGGTATTGGGCCGCGCCTCGTTTTCTCGCGTTAAATCAATCTGTCGTTGTCGTGGTGGCTGTTCTTTATAGAGTCAAGGAGTTTTTTATCTAATGATGTCGCAGACCAATGTTGCAGCTGTCGGTATACTCGAGGAGGCTGTTGTCTTCTGTATGGCTTGGTTAGGCGCACTGGACACTCGCTCGTTGAGTTTGACAACCGTGTGGGTATAGTGAAGTTTTGAATGAATGCCTGAGTTAATGCGCCGGTCGCCACCGTGTACTCCTTAGAAGTTATTCCATTACTGATCGACCTGTTACAACCTGTTATACGGTGCCGAAATAAACATGCCCCACGTCCTACTCGAGTGATGGTTGAACCATGATCCTGTTGTTGTGTGGTTTAATGTTTCCATGACTGGTTGAGACTATGGTGTACGGAAATAGAATCAGTATACCAACACTGTCCGCACGCACGTCAATCTGTGAGCTGCGCACTGGGTTCGTATGCTTGTGCGTGATCTCACTTGTAACTTCTCATTTACATGGTCTTTTTTGTCTGACGATTTATTGTGTTATTGCTAGCGGACAACTTACTAGCATATTCGTAGTTCTGTTTTCCTTTAGGTTTAGCCTAGTCATTGCACCCTAAAGTTACTAAGTAAGAGTACTTATTGATCCTGTATACACAAACAAAGAACTTTTTCTTAGCAGATGGGACGCAATGTCGAATTTTGTTGCTTTTATTGTGTTTAGAAGATCAATATTATAATCTTAGCATGTGGCGCTTTGAGGAACATTGATTAAGTGATAGCAGGGATCGTCCATGAAACAGTAGCATTTCATCGTAAGACTCTTTTAATCTCGATGACGCATTTATCTCTGGGTCCCTGTTCTTTAAGCGGCAGCATACTAGCCTTTGTGTAACCCGCTGCCGGGAGTTTAATGTATTCAAGTCTCCATGATCTAGAATATGTGCAATACACTAAAGCCACAGGGCTAGAAGGCAGTATGGTTATCCCGTATCATATAATAAGTAAGAACCAGAGATCCTTGACTGTTGATGAAGTATTTGATATTCTTCTCACGGCTTTAATTCCCATGCAAAATACACACAATTTTCTTCATCAAATCTCCCTAAGATATGCTCCTTTACCGATGTGGTTTGTGTCGCGTTTTGATTGAGATTTGTTCTAATTAATACAAAGAAAAACTGCTCTATTAGCTATTTTGACTATTCGATAGAAGAGTATACATCTACCTATAGTATGGGCTATGCAAAATACGAATTTAAAAGCATGAATATAATCCTAACATGAGTTTTTATTCATTGAGTACGTATCATTCTTAATCTTAGTGTTTTTGGTCTAATGTCTTAATTTCTACATAAGAACTCTAGTATAATTAGTACCATTAGAATCTATCCTATTAATATTTTGTTAATCAAGTTAGTATATTATAAGTGAAATTACGCGTTATATATGTAGGTGATTATCACTCAGAATTGCAAACTCTTTGTTTTTCATCTTTGTCAAAATGGATATACTCGAAAGAACGCTATACGATAAGCACTCGTGTTTATGTGTATTTGTGAAGATTTTGTGAACTGCTCAGAACTATGGGCAGTTTTGAAATCTTAAAACCCTTAATGGTGCTATAAATTGATGACGACGCCGCAATCCGAAATATCGTGTTTTAGTGTGATTGGTATTAATGTCCCTTGTAGTTTGTGCTCGCTGCATAATTTAAGTCGTTTATAAGTGCTTCGAAGTCGGACGACATGTGCTAGAAAGTTGGATATCTGCGTGTTAAGTTCTATTCAGAGTGAATGTGCAAAACAAATGGTAATATTATTTTTTATGTTTTCATGTGTCATTGATTATGTTGTTGGCAAATGAATCAATATTGGGGGTGTAAATATCACTAGGCGCGGTTGAGAATGTCATAATCTGCAATTCCAACGCGTGATACGTCAAGGTTTAGATGAATGCGTCCAGGTAGGAATATAAGCGTCTTACAAGGAGGAAATCTATTTATAGTAGCGCGGTGGCTCCACCAGCTATTTTAAGGGATCTTCCCTACCTCAGCTGGAGTGTTTGATTTGTTCCTTCACTAGTTTTGTTTGCGCTACGTAGTGGTGATTATCGCGCTCCTAGGAGCGGTAGTATATCTAGCTGTGCGTTAATCGTCAGCGCTATATGTGGATAGTTATTTCCCTATTCCAATATTCCCTTTTTGATTGTTAAGTACTCATTCTCTATTATTCGGATATATACTTCTTTTCCATTACTTTTCTCCGATCTCATTATGTATTCACCCGCCGACTGCATTCTAGACCCTTCTTCCGTTTCGCTCTTAAGAAAGTATAATATTCTAGATGATTCATAGAACATTAATGCGTCGCTCCATATTTTTGTCTCCCTAATTATTCAATGCTATTTTTTTGCGTATTTCTGCGTTAACTTAATACACATTGGAACTAAAATTACAGAGTGGATATAGTAAGAGTTCATATGAATATAATCAGAAGTAAAATAATATTAAAAATACTGGCGGATCAGAAAAATAAGAATTGGGACAACCTCTTCTGGATACATATTGATTTGTCCCAACGAACATGATGAAAACACACAAAAAGAAGCATGTAGAACTCAAGCGTACTCTGTTTGTCGAAAACTTATTAGTAGATTATTTTTCGTAGACATCTAATCTCACCACTGTATTATTTATATATGTTATTGAACTCTTCTATCTACCTGTGTACTCTAGTATTTCCTGTCAGTGTGTGCACTAATCACAATTTTTTTACGGAGCTCAGTTACGAGCTTTCAATTGCGTTATTTTTCCGACGGATCGAAATTTAATTGCGATCATGTGGATATAACTTGTTTCATGTCGAGACTGCCTATTTCATTTGGGTGAGAGCATTTTTAGGTGGGCTACTCATTATGTATGCATGATATATTAATTGGTGACCATATGATTCAATTCTAATGTCTTGAGCTTTAATTCAAAATTCCTCATATATTAATTGATCTATTTCATGTTACTTTATTCTATTTGTTTTCCAATGAGGCTATAACCGTATCTTATATTGGCTAATCTGAGTATGTACGTCAAGTGTCTCTAGATATGTATTCCTCTATCTAGTAATCTATTTTAAGAGCATCTAGATACTAAACGTTCATCATTCTAATGCTATCTCTAATTCTGGTAGTGAATAGTATCACGAATATTCACTTGGGTATTATCATTTGTCTCTGCTTGAAGTATCCACGGTTTAGGGGATAGTAGTGTACTTTCTTATATGGTGGTTATTAATCTGATTCGTAAGGAAGAGAGAAGTACGTTCTTGTCCGTGTGTTCCTTAGTTGATCTTATGCCATGTTATGAAATGTTGATGCCAATTTCAGCTATCAATTACGCTATAGGATACCATAGTTCTCTAGATTCTTGATTATATAGTTATTCACTGTCTACATTATCATTGTCATTAGTCTTAGTTATCTAATCACAAATCCAACGTTCTTTTTGTTAGTTTAGATGCTTTTACTCAATTGTGATGAGTCAGAAGAGTTGTTGTTTTGTGTCGCTCGTGTGAGATACTATCCCTTGTATTATCTCGTCCTTAGGCGGATTAGTTAGTATTTTAATAATAGTATTTTGTTATCCTAAGTTTAGTTACGCTCTTACAGCCGAATGATCAACATGGATCTAGACTACTAAGGATTGACAATCGCTACCTTCTGTGGTTGGTGTATCTTTGAAGTACCCGTTGCCGAAGTAGATGTTCCTGGGCGGTCAGTTACCGGTTGGAGCCTTTAAGTGGAGAACATGCGTAGATGCAAATAATCTGATATCGGAATGGTTGTTACCATTGAGTGTCTTGGCTTAACCGCCAGCCCAGCTCAGGAATAAAGCTTCGAAAATTCCTAGGGAAAGAACCACCCCTTTTCCGTCTTACCCATCCCTATTGTATCACCTAAAAAGATAATCCTGGTATCGAGAGTTGAATGAACTTACAGTCTCCTTTATCCAGCAATCCTTTCTTTATTGCCTAAATATCATAGTTTTGTTATCTCCTTCTCTTTCTTCTTTTTCCATTATAGAAAAAATGAGGAGAACCAGTGACGATTTAGAGTCGAGTACCAACAGCGCCACCAAGCCACCCTCCTCAAACGCATCTTTAGTCACGCTTTATGCACTCCAGAATCTCATATGTCCATGCCGCTAACCATGACCCTTCCTTTGTGCTTACTTCCTGATCTCTTATATATTCTCGAATGGTGGCTCGTGTCCCGAAACTTCAGTTGTAAGTCAGGAAACTGTCTCTACCGCTCCTTTTTCTTCTCGTTGTTGGGTATAGATACCAGAGAGTGGCCAATTATGAGGGGAGTGGGGTGAGATGGTACTGGGTATATGCTGGGAGAGGGGGATGGATTCGCCTCAGCTAGTGCGGTTCTTCAAACTGAACTAATGGGTTCATGTACCCGGTGTGCGCGGAACTATACGATAGTTAGGCTCCTGGAGGCTGGCTCCGTGAGAACCAGAACCAGTAGGCGGATTTCTGCGAGTGGTGGTTTGAGATGTGTATGAGGGCGTCTTTATGTTTTTAGAAAAAAAAGGTGGAAAATAAATCATAAGAAGAGGTCGCGTGCGGGACACTAGATGTGGCTGAGATGATATTCTTCCATTAAGGAATACGGAGTGCGAGCTTATGTATTCTCAGTACATAATCGCGTGAAAGATTAGGGGTGAATGAGCAAGATATTGGTAGATCCTCTATTCCTACTCTGCTAGTGTGACTCAGAGTTCTCGATATAGTTCCTTATACAATTGCTTTCCCCTTGTACTCTCACAACATAGGGCGTAAGGGTTGTTATTTCCATACTATTTTTCTCCGCATAACTAAATAAGACACTTACTGTCAAGGTGATCGTTAACGTTTATAATCCTTTAGTTGAAGACAAGAACAATAAAGCAATATATAAATGAACTAATATGTTATTTTTCTCACAACTTAAGAATAATCTCTTCCAGGATTCCTCTCATTACGAGAGATAGCCCGTGTCTTCTTACGGTTTTATCTCATTTTATATCGAACAAATGGTATATAATCTCCTTTATCTACCGAGTGTGGTAATGGTGTTGTAGATTCTAATTAAGCGTCGCGTATTTGTTCTAAATTTCTGATGGAGTATCTAATAAGAGTGTGGAAGCTAAGGTTTATACCATATGTCCTAGTGAATATTTTTCACCTGCAGAAGGTAAAATCTAAACCGTGCATTGTAGGAACCCCAATTTACTGGATAAGTATAGTATAATGTCGTGATAATGATCGAGTGTATGCCTATGATACTTTTAATAATGGTGTCACCATTATTATTGTCCGTTATTTTTTAGATCGACCCCATATCAAGCAGAATTGCAACAGTTTTTTCCTAATTGATGTTGAGCTTACCGGCGAGCTCACGACCGAAATTCCGGTCGGTAAGTTGTCATCCCTCCATAAATAATTGGAGCGAAACTCCATTTAACTTATCGAAATTCGGTGGGTAATTACTGACTTAATTCTTTTCGGTCGGTTATTATTTCGACCAGATATTTGGGTCGGTAAAAGTAGTACATTAATATACTTCCTCCGTAACAAAAAAAAACGCAAACTTTTGCCGTTTTGGAAATATCACAATTAAATGCAACTTTCATTTTCTTTCCTTTTGAGGTAAATTTTTGGCTATAAAAAGAACTATTTTACCCTTACTTAAAATTACTTAAACATAATAAATCATTCAACCCTAAATATTTCCCCTAATTTAAATCAATCCTAATCCTAATTAATCCCCCCTAATTAACCCAACAACACCCCACTCCTCCCAGTCCAACAACCACAACACACCACCACGAACTTGAATCTACTCCAGCGTGCCAGTCTCTCGGTCGTTCTACTGGCGGCCGACCCACCATCTAATTTCTGCCCCCTTATTTGCTGCATACAGCCTCATCAAGAGCGCTCCACCTATTCTATCAATGCGTCCACCCACCCTCATACTAGCTACGCCACCCTCACTGCGCACCACCTTCCTTATTTATCACTTAAATGTGTACATCGCACACTGGCGCTCACCTCACTCTAACTGCGCTTTAAACACTATATCCCCCCAAATTATCTCAGTTAAACCATCGCCACAAACAAACAATGTATCCAACGCATTACTATAATCCCTGTTTAGGCTCCCAACAAGTGATCGTAAGTGTTCCCTATAAATCTCTTGAGAAAATGTAACATTTGTGGCGCCAAGTTCATCCAAAGACATCTCCTCATTCAAATTGATCCCGATTACCTCACCAAAAACACTAACTCGAATGCTCTCGAGAGTTGCATCGAGAACAAATTCATGATTAATCGATGTTGTCGTTTGGTGTTTTGTCTGCGGCTGAATGAATTGCCAGCCTCTTCTCCAGACTAGTCTAGCGGTTTGAAAGCTTGTCTGCTTTCTCTGTCTCAAGGAGAGTGGATCTTCCGCTGCTCCAGATAGTGCTTGCTACTAGTCTATTTCCTCATTCGCTGCCGTTTGCTTTAGTTTATGTGCAGAGAAATCTCTTGCCGCAACCTACACTCCTATGTCGAGAACTTCAAA
Organism: Bassia scoparia; assembly: GCA_008642245.1. NCBI lineage: Eukaryota > Viridiplantae > Streptophyta > Magnoliopsida > Caryophyllales > Amaranthaceae > Bassia > Bassia scoparia. Next base: position 26,144 of record SNQN01005667.1, on the reverse strand, counting down.
TCCACTGCTCGAAATACCATCCTGCATAGTCACTATCCGATAACCTCACACACACCTAATTTATCTTATAGTGCGAGGATTATTCCAGCTTCTATATCGTAGTCGGACATATATCGCTCAAGAATAGTACGATTATAGAGGCTCTATCAAAGTTCGTGGATATTATATGTGCTCACAGTGAAGTTAAGGATTCAAGGAGCCTTTCAATGGTATAATGTGATGTATCGTGAGGTTGAATTTGTCATGTACATAACAGAGTGAAGCTATTTTGCGTAGTAAATGGTAAGGCGTTTGAAAAATATATGGATGTATGTTCCGCTAGTTAGCGCATGTATATGTGGACTTTAATCGGTAGTTAAAAGATCTGTGTGTAGCTGGCAGTGTAGAAGCGCTCAGATGACCAAGTGATGTATAAATATTAATGAAGACTCTTGTAATGTCGGTTATTGTGTAGAGGGTGGGATTGGTCATGTAAATTGCGACTGAGAACGTAGTCAGATGCAAAGTCGTGAACCCGTAGTCGTCCAGTAAAGTAAGGGTGATGGGTGGAAGGTTGTTAGCGATATGAGGTGTTTTGTTGTTACTCATCAACGTCAGATTTTTTCCCTTCCTGGAACTCACCTTCCCCATTGCAAATGCCGACTCTTTTCTGTCCGCATGCGTGTACAGTTGGACGTAGTGTGGTTGGCTGCTCGTTGGTGTGTTGCTGGGTATAGCGCTTGGTGTGAGTCCGAATAGGAGGAGTGGTGTTTTGGGGTAATTAGCGGGGAATTAATGAGGAATTTAGGATGATATTTAATTAGGGGGTACTGATTCAATCTATTTCCTGCTTATTTGACGAAATGATTTTAAAATCTACCTAGTGTTTACTTAACCTTTCTTTATAAGTTGACCGGTAATGAGCAAGAATGTTACTATCCTATGATCAGCCCAAATAGTTATGCTCTCTCTAGAAGGATAAGGAACCACATTGAATGGATTAGTCGAGCTTTAATGTGAATAGACCTGATTATCCAAGATACATCTACGGCTTCCTAATAGAGCATAGGCAGTCTTTTTGTTGTGTTTAGCAGAAGCAAAACAGATACTAATTGACCTTAGTTGTTATGTCCGATTCACAAGGTGCTTAATCCGAGTCCTCCCGATGCTATTCCATCTACGTCAAAAACCAGTATGTTTAAACTTTAAAGACCAACCAGAACTAGTCTCACCATATCGCTCGTAAATAGTGAAAGCTATTTAAGTGAAATGGCTCTAGTTATAATTTATATAAGTCTCATTCTCCAGTCCAGAACCGTTAATGAATTTGTCGATCATGTGAAGAGTCGTGCCGGTCAGTTTCAGCGATTCACTAAACCCATTGCAATACCCTATTATATATAGTGAATGATACTCTTAAGGCCAATCTTTACTTAACGTTAAACGGGCGCGAATGGTCCACGAGCAAGGAGATGCTCAGACCATATAATTTCCTGCGGTCGTGAGCCTCGGCTTCACATATTAGGAGAACAATGGAGTTCGCGAGCTCAATCAACCAAAATGAATCCAGTTCTTGAATGTGTTTGTAATCATTTAGTAGGGTTACAAACAATGTCTAAGTTATCAGTCATACAATCAGCTCTGCTTTCCCGAGATTTTTCATTTCCTGGGCAGGCTCTCTTGGCATTCCACACTCTATCCAATAGGGATCAACTCTTCACCAAAGCTCGTCAAACCAATATATTTAAATTAACACATCTAGAGTTCAAAGAAATGTGAACGGAAAGTAATATCCACGGTCGCCTTGGCTGAAATGTGGAACTTTCTGACACAAACACATTTGTATAACTAGTGTATATCTGGACCATTTATGAAAGAGTGACATACCATGTCCGTAATGCTGCACTAAGTCTTCGCAATTTTGGTAGTGGAGAGACACTTTGGGATAATCGCTTATATGTAGAAGTCACGAAGCGTAAGGAATATTGCTTAAATGTTTATATCCTATATCACATCTTTATAGTTTATTAAGACGTGAGAGTATGGTGTTACTTTATTTCGCAGTCAATTTCATTGACTGACTTAGGTGAGCGAGGTAATATAATTTTAACGGTGAAGTATTTTGTATAGGCATATTTGATCCCTCTATATGCTGAAACGAGAAAAGGAATACATAACTTGTAAATCCATTCAGGTGAAAAAAAGAGACTGATATAGACAAAGTTCACCACCTTCCTCCTCTTGGCACAAATCAACTGAGAAAAAATATTAGAATGTATCTATTCCAATCGTCAAGGATAAACTCATAAATAGTACAGAAGCGAGAAAATATATTCCTGAGCCATTAACTGTATTTTTTACCAGTTATTTATATGAGTTAAAACTGTAATATAATTTCATATTGAGATTTTATTATTATTGTTGTTGAAATACTATTTGATCTTGATGCATGTCTGATTTGACTAGCAGTAAAAGAAGATACAGTAAGTGTGTGGTTAATATATTCAAAAGAATGCACTTCCTTTTCTGTATAGTTTATAAAGAGTTACTTATAAGGTATTGACAGTTTAATTGACTTCATTTAAAAGACTGAAGATTTGAAAAAGGTACTAGTTTTACTGGAACTGAATAAATGTTCTTTAATTGATGGTGCACATTGTTTAAGAGGATGGTTCTAATTTTGGTGAGCATGATTGTGGTGGACAATGAGAGATAGCTTGAGGTAGATCTGATGAGCAGTTTATGGGACTTATTTGTGATGGTGGCGGGTTTAAGTTCGAGTTTTGTTGTGCTTTGTCTATGTACATGTAACCTGGTCTGGGAATTTTTCTTGTCCATGTTTTGTCTTTTTGTGCCATTGAATTTTCTTTGTTAGCTTGGTCAGTGGTTATTTACCACAATCTTGCGGCCTACTAGATCTATTCTCAATACAGCATTTGGTTGAACATAAGGTAATGTAATTATGATTTTGGGTGGTCTTTTCTTAGGGCGGTATTTTTATTGTCTGAGGAACGTGTTTGTTTGGTGGTGTGTAACTACAGCATATGGAATTCGAAGTTGGGAGGGACATGACCATTAGTTGCAGTTCTGAAAACCGCCACTAGTGGGGAATACCCTCCAGTTCCATAACCATTCACCCCTAACTACGGGTTGTTTCCGTCGTGGAACAGTTCCTATAACGAAGTCAATTTGAATTGAATTAGAAGCAAAGTAAAGAAAAGGAAGGTCCATGGTTTACCATGGCTATATCTGACTCATAGCCTGACCTAGGCTTGCCTCTCTCCTCTAACTCTTGTTCCATTCATTGGCCTTCTCGAAGAGGAACTCCTTGATATTGTCTATAAAAAGTACGGTAAGGACAGTAGCTCCTATCATATTATTGTTCAAGGATAACCCAAGGTGGTCTTCCCTTAGGATTTTCGACAGTTATCATCGATGGGCGGTCTTTTTGGCGGGATTGAGAGCATAATAGCTCATTGCGAACTCAATCATGTTCAGTTATGATTTATGTTCTACGTTCAGTCTACATGGCTGCTAACCACGGTGAAGTTGATACTAAACCTTCTAGTCACGGCGAGAACCGTCAGTGATACGATAACGCCTGATATTATTAGTTGGAGCATTTCAATGCTATCGTCTTATACTATGAAGGCTAATGACACCTACAAAATATTATTAAAACTAACCTGCCAGCTAGTGGCTAACAGGATACGTAGTGCACTAGGAAAAAACAATCTAGGGCGTGGGAGTTATATTTAGTATATATATGAGTCAGTACTAATAAATCTAACTAATATAAAGAAATCGTTTTTGTGATGCTTATAGAATCTACTAGAGATCTGACATAGTGATTCAAGAGAGGAATTTAAACTTATAATCAAAGATATCTAGGTATATCGATTGCGAGCAGGGTAGTGAGCGTGGATTGATTAGCAAATAGGGAGCATACAACGAATTTTTCAATAACATGGCATGATAATCAAACCGATTCACACGCGTTTCTATCTATACTTATAGAACCATTATGATTCTACTCCTAACGGGTATACTCGTGCACCTAGGTGAGAGTTACCAGTTCTCATTTCTGATTACGTTGATGGTGTATCTGTTCGATAGTGTCTCCTATCGCTAGGATAGATTGTGATGTAGATCTATGAGTTTAATTTATTTAGAGAGCATTATAAGGAATCGGTCCTACGATGAATAGTTGAACAATTGAATGCTTTATCAAATTGCTAATAGAATTTCTGATTTAGAAATCTTATAGTCGCAACCTGTTGAAGATTCCGGTAAGACAACCTATGATTAAATAATCTAGAATTATAGTGTTTTTGATAGACAGCTCATGAAGAATGTTCTCGCCCAGAGAGTGCTATAATCAAGACTGAAGTTATACTACAGTATTGTTTGCGAATTAATTCGAACTCGAAAATACGCAATTGAACTCGTAATGAAGCTCGAAATTGTGAAGTCACACTCGAAATTATGAGTCAAGGTCAGGATACAGAGGCCAAAAATATTTTCTTTCGGTGTCTCGATAATCTCAAGGTTTTCAAACAAGTTACGAACTGGCGATTCTCATGCTTTTGTTTTCATCATGTTACGCTCACATTTTCTGAATCCGCCCAGTATTTTTAAATATTTTTCTGATTTTCTATATTGTCTATGAATTTTGCAATGTTTAAATACGCAGAATACGCCAGAAATACATGAATAATTAGAAAAACGCGGAATGTTCTAGAAAATCTCCTAGAAATTATACTTTCTTGCGAAGGAGGCGTTAGAATAATCCGTAATCTAGAAAATCGAGACATATTGGCAAAGAATGATTCCGAATTAAATATTTCAGATTTTTGGAAAAAATTATTAACGCAGAAGCCTGCGTATATACGCTCCTAGGAAGCGTTATATACCGTAGGAAGACTGAGGGCGTATATACGCTGGTGAGCTGCGTATATACGCTGCCTGAGCGTATATACGCAGCTCACCAGCGATATACGGCTCAGTTTTCTATCCTCCGCGCCTATAAATACACCTTGCCTTCTCATTCTGAAGACACACGATTTCCAACTTCTGACTTCGACCCACATTTACGATCAAGCATACTCAGTCAAATTCACATAACGTATCTTGCACAATCTCTCTCCCATTCACAAAACTCTTTCACAAATACACATAATACACGAGTCTTTTGCGTTCTTTCGATTTCGTTTTGACAAGCGAAAACAAGGTTAATTCTAAATTACCACCTTAACTCTCTTCACTTTACTTTTACTTGATTAACTATTATTATGAGTTCTAATGTAAATTATACAATGTAGAAACCGACTTTGAATCGTCTCATGTAAATATGAGTTTTTAATTTTTTTTTTTTTTTTATTTTTTTTTTTTTATCTTTTTTTTTTTTTTTTTTTTTTTTGGATTATATTTCATCTTTTTAAATTCGTTTTGCTAGCCTTTATAATATATTATCTCTATCTTGTCAATACTAACTTTTCTTTCAATTAGCAATCAATCAAAGGCATCGCTTTTTAGTTTTTAACAATTTGTGTATTTGCAGGGACAAGGTGAGGAAGAATACATATATTCATTGATTATGATATACTAACCATTGTTCTCATGTGTGTTTGCACATATTCTATTCATAACTTGTATATAATTGCTTAAACAGACCGGAATTATGCGGTATCAACAATAAAGTCAGATAAATCATGGCACGACCGGTTTCTAACACCTTGTTAATATTGACTAACATAAGCGATCCCTTGTCCATTGTAGAAGTCTTTGTTTGTACATTAAATAGTAACATACACTTAGTAATCTTTAGGGGCTAGTGCGCTAATAAGGCTACGAATATTAAGTTGTGTGCAATCCAATAATCGTGTCTTAATGGAAATTACAAGAGATCGAGTAGAGGCCGAACTTACATGCGGGCGGATTGGGTTACTGATTCAATCCGTACCATGTCCCGAACCACGACTGGTTACTTGATGGACGTGGGGCCATTGTTTTGCACCAACGTTTCGGGCGTCCGTGAATAACCTTTTAGCACGGTGGCGACTCCCCTACGCGACAACACTACCCAACGCACTCACGGTGAACGGGTCCGTGGCTCAAGCTCACGCCAAAGCACCGATTAGTACCAAGCCGCGCGCCCGCTAGACGGCGGAGGGGCGCGCCGATGAATTACCATCCTCTTGATTACCCGACCTTCTAGTAGATCGTTTAGAGGCCATGGTTGAGAAGTTATTGTAACCTTGTACACTTCTCTCCCACTGTGGTCGCCAAGAAACCTGCTAAGGTGATTTTTCACTTCACCAACAAGTTAACCGCCCAATATTGTTTTTAGTTTGGTAAGGGGTTGTCACTCTGGTTACTGATTATATAGATAACCTCGCTAACATAAAATGTCTCTTAAATAATAGAGTTCATAAAGAAGATTAATGCATAAGGAAATGACCTTCTTGTGGAACAAGATTGAAGTATAAAACAAACAAAGATGAATAGAAACGAAAAACCATCCATTATATAAGGGATAAGTATCAGACTACAATCGTATTACAAGGAAGGATGATTACCTGCATGTTCACACAATTAGGATGAAAACTAACAAACTACTGATCCATTGAGGGATGGACTATGTTAAGCTACGCTACGCTATGCTAAACTATACTTGGCTACTAAGCCAAGTGTGGCTAAGAGAAGCTAAATGCAAAACGAAGATAAAATTGATGTTGTTGTTGTGTTTATTGTTGTTCTCTGATCCGACTACGTCTATTTATAGGCCTCCAAGGTGAAGATCGTGGGTGGAAGTTATCCTTCTTGACGGTCCCTTGCTGCCTCTTTTCATATTTCTAAGCCTCATGGTTCCTTCCAAATCTACTATCGCTTGTAATTCATGGACCGTCCATTATTGGGCTTTATACAAGTGGGCCACTTCCATCATAACTCCTTTCTATCGGTTGCGTTATATCGCCAGACGGTCATCACTCARGAAATGTCACACATYGCTAGTCTCTCTACTGCTTCATCATCGCTAGTCACCTACTTCATAGGTCAAACTCCTTTAACTTAGTCAATGAAAGTCAATAGAACATTTTTTATCTAGGCACATTATTGCATCTATTCGAAACGGCTAAGAAAGTAAATATGTGTTGCCAAGAATTGTGAGTCAACTAGAAGAAGAAGATGCCAATGTCATACAATGACAACACTTGTAAAATGAATTCTGGAATGGGGAATCTTAATCCCATATCCATAGTTGTCTGTTATGCACCAATGGACCCAGAAGAAGCATCCGTAATTGTCTACTCGGCTATTGGAATAATGATGTCCGATGTAGTTAACCCAAGCCTCTCGGCATACTGGGCTAAGTAATTTGACAGCYGGCCCAAGCAACCACTTCCCCCCGACTTTAGTCCTAGTAGGATGAGACAAATTCTTCATTYGTCTTATTTKTGGTTTTCGAGGAGAAGACTTCCCAGYGTCTATCCTCGGAGAGCCCTCTCCGGCTACCAATTCTTCTTCTTCCTCGGCATCAGTGGGATCCGAGTCAGAAATTGTAAGGATGGCTCATTGGGTAGTTAGCTCCGCAAGTTTAACCTTGTCGACCGACTCGACCACTTCTTGCTCGGTCTTCAAGTCATAACCTTCAACGGCCATTGAATTGTCGTCGTTAAGAGATACAAAACATTCGAATGCTTGGTCCTGGTCGTCTATTGAAAAATCATGATCCACTTCCATGGGCTCATAGGGGATCACTTGTAGAGTGGACTCGACACCCTCAGGCTCGTCCTCATTTATTAGTCGGACGGTTATTAATTTAGGCATTAGCAGCTTGAAAATAAATGGGGAGAATGGAGAAGTGACTTATTATTTAGTAATGAGGACGACAGAGGACTCTTGGGTATCCATGGACCGACAGATGTTGGCCTAGGCTCCAAGAGGCCTCCAACATCAACTTTATTGGGAATAGAATTTGAAGAGGAGAAGAAGCGTTGAAGATTATTTAAATAAGGAAAAAAGAATAAGGAATAAAAGTATCCCTGTAAGAAAGGTCGGTTAACTCTGAGAAGACTGATTGACTCTAAAAGTTTGGAAGACTGAATGTTGAAGACACGAAGAGAGATAAACTAGAAGAGAGAAAGCACACATAAGAATAATCTAGAGAGATAAACTAGAGAAGAGAAAATAAGAGAGTTGTTAGAAGATTGAAATTAAACTATGATTTCTCTCTCCTAAACCAGTGATTATATGAACTTTTGAGCGGAAAATCAAGAAATTAAAATTTGGACAAAACGACAAATGCCACAGACTCGGCAAATGTAAGGTGCCGACCTTAGAAGGTCAAATCCAAATCAAGAAACCAAAAGATGTTCGATATGGCTCCTACAATCCAAAAATGGGTGTAGGCGGCTTATATAAAATGCTATAATGTACTTGGCCAACAGGCAACAAGTACTAAGAGACATACTCGTCCAATAGAGATGCCGATATGCCAACCTACAACCAAAAATGGGTTTGTAGGCGGTCCTATAAGAATGCTATATGTACTTGGCACAGAGGCACGGCAAGTACTAAGCATTAGCTCGGCCAAGAGATGCTATATGTCACGCTAAACCCAAAAATTGGGTGTAGGTGCGGATCCTATAAGATGCTATAGATGAACTTGGCCAAAAGGCACTATGTATCTAAGCATATTGGCAAAAAGATGTAATAATGCACTGCACCAGAAATGGATTAGGCGGCATATAAAATATGTTACCTCTAAATTGTGCCAAGGCAATGAGTATTAAGCATCCTCGACCCAAGTTGGTCGGTTATGCCACTGTGCAATCTCAAAATAGGTGTGTAGACAGTAACTAATACTATCATCAACTATACCAACAAGCACCGCGAATGCCTACGCATATCAGGTTGATGAGAATGACGGTAATGCCACTGCATCAAGTGGGTGTAAGCGGCATCAAGCCACAAACCAAGCATAAATCGACTTAATGAAGTGCGGTATCACTTGAATCCGAAAGTGAGGTGTAGACAAGCATCAGACAGAAGTAGGCTAAAGGCTACAGCGGCTAGTAAAATTGCTAAGTATAAGACGGCATCTGATGAGATGGCCTGGACTATGATACTAATTGTATATACACTAAATATGTACTCGACACATGAGAGATAGCACAGGCCTCATGGAAAGCCAAGTGGCTCTCGGCTTATGCCTAGCAAAAAAAAAATACAAATATAAATATACATATATAATATATATAAATATATATATCTATATATATTATATATATATATATATATATATATATATGTATATATGCACACTTTTCCCGGCTCACCAAACTCGTCCGATCCGAAAGGTCACCTACCTTAAAGGCATTTCTTGGTTGGCGAAAAATATGTATTTGCGTAGGTAATAAATGTTGGGTAGGTGTATAGTCCACCTCAAAGAATCCTGACAAAGTGTGACTTTGATCCATAGAAATGACAAACCAATCCCCATAGGAAGCYTTTATGGGGATGATTTRAGGGGCAAATGATGTGCCCAAGGCCTAAAAGGCCTAAGWGCTTGTCTAGCACACTAAGTGCCTAAAGGAAACGTAAGCACGTGCCTCCAAAAGGACGTATGAACTGAACACGTAGAATTTATGTCCTATGGCATATGTAGGCATATCGTAATAACAACAAATGAATCTACACCCTTCATAGGGGGTAAAGTGTCCCATCAAAGAGTGAGATCGTGACACTTGACCAATATGATTGGTCAAGTGTCTCATCCAAAACTCTATAAATAACCCTCAAAGGGGATTGTGATAATCATTACGGAATCATTGAGAACTACTCTAATCTACACCCTATAAATAACCCTCAAGGGGGATTGTGATAATCATTACGGAATCATTGAGAACWACTCTAATCACACAGTTAAACTCTAAATCCTTACTTATTTGCCTAATTATCCCTCTTATACACATACTTACTTTAGTATCGRATGRGAGATAATCCTATAAGGTATTCTCCTTTTTGCCAGTGCATGGGACGTGATAGGAGGGAGACATCACCCAGATGAACCTCTGCCTTTGTAGCATTGACGGGACGCCATTCAATCTCACTTCAACAAGTGATACTATTACGCGAGCTTAAAGGCGATAACAATAACAAATAAACATATTATACAGAAGTATTTTATTGTATTAAAGTGTACAACATCATTCGAAAGTACATAATATCATACACAAGAATAAGATCGATTTAAAATAAAATAAAAACAATTTGTGAACCATCTACCATCTACCATCACATTCATCCGATCCTACAAATTTGACCATCACGTTAATCATCTCCAATTGAGATTTTTTTTTAAAAAAACAACAAACCTTTTTCTCTTCTACAGCACCTATTACATACCACAAACCCTAACAACGTGCAACGAATACGTTTGATGCCGGAGATTCCTCAACGATCGATGTGACTCATTTGAATAATCGTTTGTGAATGAAAGAAGAGGAAATTTAGGGATTTGTAATTTGGGAAAATTGTTGACTAATACTTTGTTAAGTAAAAATAGGGTTAGTTTGAGTTAAATATGAGGTGAGTTTRTTTGGGTCCACAATAAAGTTATTRTGATGGTAAAMCATTAATTGTTGAACACGTTAGTTTCTAGAAACAACAATAGTGTAAATTACTGCTTTTGCCACTGGATTGCATTAGAAATTCTTCGTTGCCTCGTTTAAMTGGGTCCAAAATMTTTCATTACTCAAAGAAGTGATAGATCCAAACCCCTTTCTCTCTCCTCTCCTTATAGGGTGGCCCCACTCGACGGACGGCGTCTCTGTGTCTGATCTCTCTGGTGTTGCGCTGCGCTGCTGCTATTGTTGCGTTGCTACTGTTSTTGTGTGGTTGCTCGATCTTAATACTGTATCATTGTTAGGGTTTCGGTTTTTAAGGTATTCTTCTCCTATCTCCTCTTCTTCCCCCAATTTGTGTTGAATTCTTTATCTATTTATAATTTTGTTCCAATTTTCAGTTTTGTTTTTTGTTTCAATTATTTTGCTAGAGTTTTGTGTGAATTTTGTTGGAATTATTTATGAGTTTTTGTTTCAATTATTTTGCTAGAGTTTTGTTGGAATTATTTATGAGTTTTGTTTCATTTTCTATTTTTGGGAGGATGTATATTGTTGTTTGTATGTTTTTGGGGCACTTTTGGGGCTGAATTTGAAAACGAACAATGAAATATAATAATCAAATTACAACAAAGCATAACACACATTGAAATCAAGTAACCGTATTGCTACAAAAATACTGCGATTCTAAGTGTGAAACATAAAGGAAAGCGGAAGCGAAGAACATACCCGGTTTTAGATACGTATAAACAGTAAGAGATAGATTGATGTGATGGTTATTTGAAATGGATGATTTTTGTAGGAATTCATGTTACTCTATATTTGATGAGTGTGTTTGGTTTCATTACAACAGTAGATCAATTCTAAAACTCTAATCACATTCGGTAGCTAGGTTAAATTGATGTTTGATCTTTGATCAAGGGCTGAGTGCTCCTCTAAATGCACTGATTTCATACCGTTTTTAACTCCTGTTCAAGTCATCTTTTGATTCTTTGCTCACCAGCAAATTCTAAATTCTCCTCTATCCCAAGTTTTATGGGGTTTTTTTTTTTTTTGGTCATCTTCAATAACGGCCATCTCGACTGTTTTCCAATTTTATTCCTTTTCAATTTCGTTGCTTAACAGATTGGTCCTTGTTAATGAATGACTGATTGACTGTAATGAGAATAGTTTGTAAGTGAAATTATTCTCTTCCCTTGGGAGTATTCCACCTCAGATTCGCTCAGCCAATTTCTCCAGGTRAGCTTGATATTAAACTAAGGTTTCGTTGTGGACTTTCCATCGTCCCGATATTTGATTAAGTATCAGGGAGGAATCTCCGAACACCCTCAGTTTCTTGTTACCTTTATCCAAACTTTTATCCTTTATATTAGGATCGTGTTTTGGACAACGTCATAACTAACACAATTTTTTGTTCTTTGTTTTTATCGTCTTCAATAATGACCGTTTCCACCGTTTTCCAATTATATTCATTTTAATTTCGTTGCCTAACAGATTGGTTGTTTTTATTAAATGACTAAAACGAGAAAGTCGAGAATTGTTTCTTAGTGAAAYTAGCAAGGTAATCAACTTTTTATTCTCCATAGTAATATAATCTCATCCCAAACTTGTGATTTCTTCATTATAATCTCCATGTTACCATTTGAAGGTCGGTATTTGGTGGGTTTTTTATTTTATGAGGAAAATTAGATAATCTGGACATATTTGGACATTGATTATTCTCACCAATTTATTCTCATTTCTATCATTTTTGATCGGCTATCAAACAAGCTGCTCCCTTCGTTTCTTAATGTTCATGCCAATTCTAGTTTTTGTAACTATTCACAAGTGGAGGGAATCTTGTAAATAACTATAAATAAGAATAAATGTAGTGATTTGAGATTTTATTTGATTTGTATGGATGAGTAGATTATTAATATTCATTCGTTACGATTTTAACAAATATATAATTAAAGATATAAACGATACAAWTTTTTTTTGAGAATCGTATGAATAGTAATTGGCTCGAACATTATGGAACAGAGGGAGTACAAAAGTTTGGTAATTAACAAATTTATTCGCATTTCTATCACTTTGCTCACTATGCTTGCACGCTTGTTCCTACTTGCTCAACATATTTTTTAATTTAATTCACTGAAATCTCAAGAGTATTAATTTATTTATGATTAGGTTGGTGGTACATGAAATTGCTTTTATTATATTAAATATGATGACTAATGCTTAGTCTACGATATTGTGCTGTCACGTGCATAAATTGTGCATAAATTGTGCATTTATTGATATTAATTGGTGTTAGAGTAAATTCTGGTGGCAAGACCCCCTGACTTTGAATTACATTTCTTCAGTTTAAAATCAACCTTTAGGGTTTAGAGTTTTAGGCCTTATTTGGAATATAGAGTTTAGAGTTAAAGTTTTACCTTTTTGTTTAAAAGATTTGACCAGCTTTTCATAAAAATGTGTTTGGTAAAACTTTGCCGATTGCTAAAATCTTGTTCCCTTTTATTTGTTTTTAATGACATTTATGTACATACTTAATTATTTGTTAGTATTATAATTGTGGGCAAAAAAGTCATTTATATTTTGTCTCCAAAACCTCTAAATAAAAAACTCCTATTGGAGCCTTTTGATTTTGAGAGTTTCCACTCCAAAAGAAACTCTCTTTAACAAACAACCCTATTAGAGTTTTAACTTTTAACTACGGAGTAGTAAAAAATAATGGTCCAAAACTCTCTTTTGTCCCCAAAAACTCTAATTGCGAAACACCCTCTTGTACTAATAGTTAGCGAGTTTCATTGTTAAGTGTTAACCCTTAAATTGTACCAGGTGCAATCACATTGTCATCACTTTACCTTTTATTTTTGGTGATACATCTTTTCAGTAGCTTTGTTGCTCTTTTACTTTTGTAAATATTGGCTATGTTACGAGGAGTGATGTGCAACAGTTCCTAACACCTTGTTATGCCCTGATTGACTACTCTTTAGGATGGTGAATATTGTAGGCTTGTAACTATGTATGTCTTATTTATCACTTAAATGCAGTAGAGTTTTGGCATGTACTTCAAATTCTAGAATGGTTCTAGAACTTACGCAAGATTCTAGTGCTGAGGTTTCCTTTTTTGTTCACACTTTGATTGTCTGGTTGATTGATTGACTTTGCTTTTTTGTGCCCCCTTTCCTTTTCCTTGGAATAATCCTTAAGAGGTTTCTATGTGGTCTTGACAAAGTTTGGTTTGATTTCGTGCACAATTTGTTAGAATCTCCTAAATTTCATCTTAATATAAGGAAAATAATGTTCGTGTTAGGTCTTGTTTGATTCATCTTAATGAGTACTGCAGTGAAATCAAATTTTATAATTATAAATAGCATTTAATTAAAGAGAGGAAAACAGTATTCAAATTTGAAACAGCGTAAGTTAATGAAATCAAGCATTTATTACGTTGATTGACATCTAGAAATTGCTTGTTTTTCAGCTCTAAGATTTTGTATTAGGAAATCTATTATATGTTCTTACCCGAATCCACATTATGAAATTCCTTGATACACCATTGCATGTGCCCAAATAATTGCCCGAAGTTTATATTAGTGCCAAACTGCAGGATGATGACCTCTGCTATCTTTGGTGACTGACAGGTTTATGGTCATTTTAATTTAAGAAAATGACTACCGATGAGCAAGATCAAGATGTCATTCGATGGGGTTTAAATCTTCTTGATTTTGGACCATTGTTCAGTAATACTTACGGGGTTGATTATAATAACACTGAAGATGGGAGTATTTATCATGGACAATACATGAGAGAATACAATTATGACACAAATTGTAATTCAGACTGTAATTATCTAGAYAATGATGCTATAATTGCACATACTCTGCAAGAAGAATTTTCGCGATTAGAGGTTGAAAATGCAGTTCAATCTTCTCATGCAGAAGCAGAACAGTTTAATTCATCAAATGTTTCATCAGATTGGATTGTACCATCTTCCATCAATTACTGTCCTGGTATGATATTTGTTTATTTGGTGACTCTTCTTTTTAATATTTCTTCCATTTTCATTTTCATATCTTTTAACTGCAGTTAATGAGAACGCCCAGGAAGCAGATGATAATGGATACTCGAGTTCGTGTTCCAGCCCAGGAGAGAGATCAAATGACGATGATGATTATGCTTATTCTCTGGAATTTGCAGACGAGTCTGCGCTTGATGGAGAACTGGGGAAGAGGTTAAACCAAATGATTCCTGTTCCAGTAAGCAATTCTTAGGTCCAAAGCTCTTTCACTATAGGTTTTTTCTTATTTAGGCCTGTGTATACTTTACAGAAGGTCCTTTTGTTCTCATGTTGACTTATTTTCATCTCTAGCTTTTTATTACTTTGTATATAGACATAATAAATCGGGAAGAAGACTCTTGATTAGGGGGCAACTTATTTAATATTTAAACCCCTCTTCCCTGAAAAAGGAAAGCTTTTCTGCATTTGTAGCTATTTCTGTTCATTTCCAGTAATGGAAACATTTCTAATCATCTTATTGTTGGTGATGTAGCATGGGATTCTGTACCTGTTCATACCTAGTTTGTTATATAGTTATGCTGTAATCGTTGAACTTCATGGCAACTGTTTAACAATTGGAGTCTTCGAGGGATGGAATATATGTGGTCACTTGTCACCGATCACCATAATCTTTCTTTGGGTCTGAACTATTTATTGTAAACTAAAATTATTAGTTTGTATGAAACCCTTTATATGTGTAAAATTCATACTTGTATTCTGTCACCCAACTTAGGGTGGCACCAAGCCTCTTTAGCAGTATAGTAGTAAAGTTGATGCTAATAGTATGGGCACTGTCTTTAATTGTATTATGTCATTTGTTATTCCTTTTTTTTTTCTCCCAATACTAAATTACTAATATTAATGAATTCCAAATTATATATCTTTGGCTCGTATAAGCTTGGTAAAGCTTTCATAAGGGAACCTTCCAGTTGATGTTTGTTTTTGTCTTTTCTTTGTTTGCAGCATGTCCCTAGAATTAATGGGGAAATTCCTTCTATGGATGAAGCAACCACAGATCATCAAAGATTACTAGATAGGTATGTTGGGGGATGTGGGTATGGGGTCAATCAAAAGTACTGCAATTTGTACATTGGTCTTTCTTTGTGTATCTTCATGTTCACAAGTTCCTCTTTACATTATTATCGAAAAATCCATGTCTTTGTGACGGGAATGTCTTTATTGTTGCACATTGTATATATCCAGTGGCAGCAGTATTCCACAGCCAGGGAAACTAACTTGTTATGATGCCTATAATAGTTTTTGTCAGTGATTTTATTCCAATTGTCACTGTTATGGCTTTGATAACAGAGACACTTTTGATCAGATTGCAGTTGTATGATTTGGTTGAACGCAAGGTCCAGGGGGATGGCAACTGCCAGGTCAGCTGTTAGTTGCTTGATGCATGCATTTTCTTAGTTTCTCCATGAGTAATATTATCAATAAATGTGCTTCATTATCTAACTGTATTACTTCATACAATATTTTGCTGGTGACATGGCTCTTTCTAGTTGCATGCTGATTTCAATTAATTAATAGRCCAATTTAATTTTTCATTACTGCCGCTGACCTTATGCTTTCACTTTCCTCGTGGTTTTTATAGTGTTTGGTAGTATTGACATTATTTATCTGTTTTCTGTATGTTCTTTTTTTTTTTTTTGACAAGTTTTTCTGTATGTTCGAATATGTTATTAAGTGTGTTGCTAACATTTAATGCTTCTTTAACTTGTAATTTACATTCTCAGTTTCGTGCTTTGTCCGATCAATTCTATCGTACTCATGAGCACCACAAATTTGTGAGGCAACAGGTTGTTAATCAGGTAGGTTTTCTAAGAAACTGAACTCGAACATCCTTTCAATGGTTGGCATATAGATATATTTATTATTATTATTATTAATTGTGTCATTGGTTGTTCATATGTGTTTTAGCTCAAGTCAGAACCAGAGCACTATGAAGGATATGTGCCGATGGAATACGGGGAATACTTAAAGAAAATGTCTAAGTACTGTATTTATCCTTCTTATTTTCATGTTCAATTTTTCTGGATCTGAAAGAACCTTTTTTTGCAATTTTCAAGTGTGATTGGCATTTCCATTCTGGCATGTGGTTATAGGTTGCTTCACCTTTTCGTGCACAGGTGGTCCTATGGAGTCTTAGATGCACATCTTTCCTTTGAACCATCAGAGTGCTTTCTTTTTACCTGTTTTCACTATTTTGAGCTATGCATGTGGGATTTTCTTGGCATATGTTTTTATCCTCATTTTGGAAGAGTCCTGGATGCCAGTGATATAATTTCCTAATTTAAGAAAGTTCCAACTTCCAATTGTATATAGCCTTTTGTGCTACATATGAAGTATTACTGTGGCTAGTTGTGCGCTTGTGCTTTTGTATATATTTTTGAATATATAGATGATAAATTTTAAAATATCGGGCTTTTCTTCATGATTGCAATCAGGAGTGGGGAATGGGGAGATCATGTCACTTTGCAGGCAGCTGCTGACTCGGTATGAACAATTTTGTTTCTTCCCTTAAATCTGAATTGTCGTCGTTTTTTTTCCTCTTGTGTTTTGATTCAGTTATATTTGATTTGGACCATGAGAGCAAAGCCTTTTTTGCTTAGTTGAGCTCTGTTTCAGTAATTAAGCTTCATACATTGTGATAATGTCTTGCCGATAGTTTTTACACTTGTACTGCTTCCGTTTTTTTTTATTATTTATTATTTTTTATAGGAAATCTTATGTTACTTTGTAACCAAACCGTATTGGGTAAGTTTTTCATAGTAACATGTCACTAATWTCCTTACTTTAAACAATTCAGTAAAGAGTTTAATATCACATTGGTTAATCATGTGTGCTAAATRTTGTTTGCCTTTTCTTTCTCCTCTATTTTATTAAGTGTGCTAAAACTCTTGTTTGCGAAACAGAGAAAGCGTTTTTTTATTTTTTTATTTTCTTGCTTCCATGTTATTGTGCCCTAGGACTCTATGTGGGTTGAGTTAAATTCTGAAACAGCTTTCTGGATTTATTATTTAAGGGGGAAAATAAACACTGTGGGAGCTTAAGCTKCCAGTCCTTTCTTCATGATACCTCACTGTCTACTTATTACTATTCTTTTAGGTTGTGCACTTTGTGCATTTGTTTTGGTAATGAATGTTTTGGCCCATATCTTTTTGATGGAAATTTTCATTCGTTTCGAAATTTTTCTTTGATGATATATGGAACCCTTTTGTTTCTGCAGTATGGTGTTAAGATTTTCCTCATAACTTCTTTCAAGGACACCTGTTACATGGAGATCATTCCAAAGATTCAAAAGTCAAAACGAGGTGAGATGTCCACGGTTTCTTTTGAGTGCATCCTAGTTATATTATATTTTCTTAAAAAAGTCTAATTCAAAACCGACCCCACTTATGGACGACTACCCGGAATAATCTTTTTTGGTTCATGTTAGCCTACCCCACTGGAATAAGGCTCTGATTCATTGATTGATTTATTGAAAGTCTAATTCAAAACCAAGGTCATCTTAATATAACATTTTGAAGGGGTCGGGGTGTCAATGTGTCTTTTCTTAAATTTGTTGTTATCTATGCTTTAAGAAGTAATGATTTCTGTACTTTCGTGAACTTTAAGGATTTTTAAGTTGAATAAATATCTCTCAGCTTGGTGATGTGGTTATTGCATTGAGTATTTAATTCTTTATTATTCATTATTACATGTTATTCTCTGAGGCATAAAATGTAAAGCTCATGTATCATAGCATAAAATGAGGATTATTTGTACTCCTCATGAAACAACTTAGTATTGGTCATATATATGTCTGCTCATGAAGATTTCAATTTTCTTTCTCTGTTTTCTTGGTTGTTTTTGATGCAGTCATTTTTTTAAGCTTTTGGGCAGAAGTGCATTACAACTCTATCTATCCACAAGGAGGTAACTTCAGCTCTTTATCTCTATTATTTATGTGGTTTTGTGTGCTCTACTAGCATCAATGTGCTACCAAAAAAGAACATGAAAGCCTTTCTTAACTGCGGGGGATGTAGGCCTGTAAGGGTTTGTAAGCATAGGATAGGATCATAGGAGGATATAAAATTCAATGGAAGAGTGATAGTTTGATGATGAGAAATGGACAGTTTTACAGTAATCTTTTTATGTAGACGTGGATGTGCATTGACTTGGGAGTTTCATTCAACAACTCTTGATTATATATGGGACTAAGATCAAGGTGAACTCTCTTTCTCTCTGTTCCAGACTCATCTAAATTCTTCAGTACAACTCATTATATCAAACTATGAAGTGAAGGTCCATAGCTTTTATCTGGGATTCTGGAAGTTTTGGGTCTCAGAGCAATGCCCTTTTTCAGTGCAATATTCATAGATAATATAGTTTGTGAGGTCGTCAGTCTTATATATGTAACCCAAATTTTTATTTTATAATGACCTCCTTGATTTCAATACACATCATAGCACACATGCTGTATGTCTGTAACCATCTCAATAGCAAGTTGAAGCTTCTTTATGGGGTGGTTGGTTTGTCGATTACTAGTGTCTAGGATCTTCTGGAATTTGGCCTAGTTGTCATTCATTTTAGTTATGGCACACTTCCTGTTAGGCTGCGCTTGGTATGGGGTTATGTACTAAGGGGGTAATAAAAGTCAAACTTGAGAAAACAAAGGTGTTTAGAGGTGAAAATAAAGGGATGGAGTGGCGGTGACCTATTACCCTCATTTGGGGGTGGMGATAATTACCCTTCTCCACATTAGGGTAATTGTTACCCTTATATTGGGGTAATAAGGGTAACAATTACTTCATCTCTCCCTTTTTTAGTCACAAAAAAATTTAATTATTCCTCCATCACTATCTTAACTCACGTGTTTGCTTCTTAATTTGATCAAGTTTCATTAATACGTTACCCCATTAATACATTACYCCCATACCAAGCATGRCCTTATAGTTGATTTTTTTCCTCGTGATTAATTGCATATCTGCTATGTAAAGCATCTTTTAGCTCTAAATACTATCAGTTCAATAGAATAGATTTGCTATATGATAAAAACTGAGTAGCTGACTAAAGTGTTGATTCATATGCAGAGGTGCCAGCTCCCTGTGAAACAAAAAAGAAGAAGAGATGGTGGCTTTTCGGAAACAATTAATTGCAGAGGCGTATTTATATGGATGCTTTTAACATTTTCTAATTCATCTGTATATAGATGGGTCTAGGGCAGTCATACAAGCATCTCGTTCATTTACAATAATGTCTAATTCTTTCTTGATCTCTTGCGGCCTTTGTAAGGTGATAGGAAGGTGATGAGAATGAATCTTGAACACAAACACATATATGGCATATATGGATGACATGCTTTTTGATTTCGCATGTCATATCAATCTTATTTTTGTGCTCCTTTTGTTTTGCCTCTTGAATAAACTCATCATTTGATAATTGATATGTAGCATGCGCTGGTCAAAGAAGATGAGCTTATTGTCCTCTTCGTAATTTGATTTCTGTTTTAATAAGCAAATCAACATTAATGATTTCRATAAATTTTTTTTAATTTTTTTATTATTTATGCTCAAGAGCACATGTTAAGATAACAGATTTAAAATATTAAAAAATTCAAATTTATAGAAATTTGAATTAATAGGAATTTGAAAYTCAAATTCAAATTCATTAAAAAGTATATGATTTTACTCAGACCATTAATAGGAATTTGAAATTAATAGAAATATACAAAATATTAACTATCATATTTAATAAAGATATATAACATAATCAAATATTTAATAATGAATCTGTTGTCTTAACATGTGCCTTTGGGCACATAATAGAAAAATCGTTTAATAAATTAGCGATTAGCGTGACAATTTTAATGGTCGCAAGTTGTAATTTACAAGAGATGTAATTGAAGGGGCTTCCACTTTGTTGCATTTGGGAGATAGATTTCACCACTTTCTTCCTCAAAACAATTGAGTAACCCACTTTTGCCAACTCTCATTATTATCCGATAGCTAGTTATGACACGTGAGCCAATTACAAGAAACACGCACGGAGGATAAGACTTGAACCGGTTGGTTCAAACCAAACCGACCGATTAATACGCAAAAGCCAAACTTCGATGCAACTTCCTAAATGACCGGTACAAAGTTGAACTGGTCGGTTCAACGATTCCTAACCGACCGGTTCAACTTGAACATGTCGATTTAGAGCATCCTAACCGACCGTTCAACATGAACTAGACGGTTCAATCTCTTCCTTCGATTCCCGAGCTTTGTGCATTCGACCAAATGGTTCTAACTGACCCCCTAACTGGCTGGTTTAACTCCTAACCGATTGGTTAGTGCACGGAGTTGCGTTTTATGTTTAAGCCTACTAACCGGGAGGTTCAACTCAACCTACCTATTATTAACTCACCTCCTTTCAYCCTCTTTGTACACCAAACACTAAAAATGGCTTACCCAAGGAGGTTAACTCCTACAAATTCAGCCTTAGAGGAGAAGCGTACCAAATTCTCTTTGCTACTAGGCATAGAAACAACATGTGAGATTCCGTCTCATAGGTCTCTCCACACCTCTCACATACTTTATCCATTGCCATACCACGTATTTGCTAGATTGTCCAGAGCCTAGCATGGTTACTGTAGATATTATTACATTTGTCCCTTAGCCCAAAACGGCCAATGATAAGACACCCTCGCAACACACAAGTCAAATCAGAGAGCTAGGACCTTGACATGCCCTAAAAAAGGCAGATTCCCCTTGCACCGGACACCTCTTCCAAGTATTTTAGCACCTCAAAAAATAAAGTTTTAATTTTCAAATATAATTTTCAACTTATTTTTAAACATTTTCCAGAATTTTTTCTGAATTCTAAGTATTTTTGCATTTTTCGTGGTATTTTCAACAATTTAATTAATTTTGCGATAATTAACTAAATTTATGAAGCAATTCCAAAATTCACAAAATGTTTTAGCACCAACACCCCTATATTTTTTTTTTCCCCACCAAAAGGGAAATATTATAGTATATATATATATATATATATATATAATTATATATATATATATATATTATATATATATATATATTATATATATATATTACTATATATATTTTCCATAATTGCAATTATGTTTAATATTTTATGAATTTCTTAAGCAAAAACGCAAAACCAAGCATAGCGGGCCATCTCGGATTTTGCCTCGAAACACCGCGTCCCGAGGAAGCCGAAAATCTCGAGCATCATGGTAATATAAGGCCATAATTGCTAATTAAGTATCCGAACATGATATTATAAAATCGCATATATATATTATACGATTATATTACGATATTATTTCATTACAATCTGCTAAATTCGAGGTAAAACAAATCTCGAATATCCAATTATATCCGACGCAATCGCAATTAATATCTAATAATTAATCGTAACATCACGTAGACGTTATATAAGTACATATTATAACAATCGCAATCATGCTATTCGAGGCAAGCAAAATCGGCAAAATCCAGTAATACTGGGCGCAATTGCGACCTAGTTTTGATGTAATGAAGCCAAACTTACCTGTTTTGGGCGATTTCGACCCTTGCTTGGCTTTTGGACTTGCATTTCTCACTCGTCCAACTCTCTCTCTCTCTCTCTCTCTGTCTCTCTTCATAACTCTCTCTCTCGTCTTCTCTCTCTCACATTCTCTCTCACAAACACTTCTCAAACACATTCAAACACAATTCAAACACATAAAAGCCTATTCAAAGGCTCTTTTGTAGTAGATCCAAGGATGGTTTCAAGTTTCTTCTAAGGTTCGACAAAGGTTCATTAAGGGTCCGAGGCAGCGTTCTTGGTCTTTGACATCTGTTCGAGGATAGTTTGGAGGCTACGTCTCAAGTTCTAAACCCCCTTTTCATGCGTTTTAAAATTCGACCTTCTATGTAAGTTTTCATGTAATACTGATTAACAAATCGATTTTTACAATCAAAATAAAAGCAACCTTAAGGTCATAAAACCTTCAATTCCTCGTACGAGTGCTTGCATGCTTGTCTCACAACTATAATTATGCTTTAACAAAGACCTGACAAATTCGAGTTCAAGCCTAATAAGATTAACTATGGAAACCGACCATTAGGCTTTTGGAATACGGAATTAACAAACATGCCACAATAAACTAACCACATTGCACTTAGTATTCTGTTAAACAACCCACCTAGTAATTTTGCATGTTATTTAGTGTTTAAAATGGAAAACTATTTGTTGTTCTCTTATCCGAACAATGAACTCGCAATAATGCAGTTACAAGCCGCTAGATGCGGGGAGGGGGTGGGAGGGGGTGCTGTTGCACTACTTCACCCTTACCCTTGTCCCTAATCCCAGACCTGGCTGCACTACCCAGACATGGAGTCCTTCGCCTTGCTTTATGCAATTATAGGCCAGCACTTTTAAAACACGGGTTCCGCAGTCTTCCCAAAGAAAGTGCTAGTTGGCCGACTTCCTCTACTCATTCGAGTATAAACACACAAATCCAAGCATACTCACAATGATGCAAAAAGCAAAATTCAATTCTTGCAAACAAAGCCGAGCCGCTTTAAATTGACCCCCCGTGACCCCGGGCGCCGCTACATTTTCTGGCGACTTCATTGGCGGAGTTTCACTAAAGCTAATACCTTTAGTGATGTTGTCGGCAATACTCGAATTGTACGCGGATTTCATGCCGTCCTAAAAGACACATTTGGTTTAGGCATTCCCTGCAAATTGCAATTGAGTTTCCGTTTTCAGGCAATCACGTACTCAATATAAGTGTGTTCTACACTTCGAACAAGACCGCAGGGGGGGGGGGGGGGGGGGGGGGGCTTAGCTTAATATTGGCGTTGGGCACTACCTATGTTAACCAACTTTCTAAGGATCGTTCTGAGCCTAATCATGTACCCTCTTGGACACCCGGACTAACCTGTTCGATTAACGTAAAAGCAACTTTACTATAGGGTGGCTGGACTTTGTTTTTTCTTTTGGATATAGGGTTCATGCTAGCGTGACAACTAGCTACGTGTTTTAGACTAAGGATCTAGCTTTGAATTTCATAAACAAACAAGTCATTGAGTCATGTAACAACCTCATATTTAGCAAGGTGATCATTCCTAGGCATCGTTAATGTCAAAGGTTGTAAACTAGAATCATTATGCGTTATGTCTTCTTTGAAGTCTACAATTAAAACGGACTTGGACCTAATGAACTTCGCCTTGAAAAAAAAAAAGATAGAAAAGAAAAAAGAAAAAGAGACAAAAAAAAGAGAATGAAAAAGAAAATAAAAGCGCGAAAAGGCCAAATTTCCGACGTTCATGCACTTTTACATTTTTAAGTCAGTCATATAGGCAAGGGAATGATCACCCCTAAGACATTTGCATATGCATCACAGGTTTGTTTCGACATGGAACTTAACTTTTGGTCCATGTGCAAATATGGATAGGTTGAGCTCGAACACGCCCCAGTTTGGGTTCAAAACACGGGGAGCTCGATTGGTTCGGTGTGAGCAATCCGGTCGCGTCAGCAACTCCAAAAGGATGGCATCGCAACTACTTCGGAGCCCATCGAAATCTAGGCTCTCTTTCACTTAGCCACGATAGACACCGAAAAAAGCCACAGGGCAATCTATTACCTTATTAATGGGAAAGAAAGACGACGCCAATGGTCAAATGCAAACTGGCATTGACCACCTTGCAAGCCAAGCTTGCACACTTGAGAAGCTAATTAAGTTTGGAGAAGTTCACTCTTAAGAACTCAAAACAAGATGGTCCTGAAGGCAACCAACAAGATGCCTTACTTTGAGACGCCACATGAGACATTTAGCCTAAGATCCCGAGAAATCTCTGCTGCACGACTTGCCAAATTCAAGCCCAACTGACGATCCTAGATATCACCTCAAGGGATTTCGGGCCACCATGGCTATCAAGGGAATTTATGCTGCTTTATTCCTTAAGGTTTTTCCCATGTCACTCGATCTAATCTGTAAAAAGTGGTTCTTTTCACTTCCCGACAAGGACGTTACCACTTGGGATGACAWCACTCAGGCGTTCATGACGCGATACCACAAYAACATCAAGGTTTCCACCTCTCTAAGGGAACTTGAAATCATTAAGCAAGATGAAAAGGAAGGATTCACTGCTTACCTTGCTCGCTRGAAGGAAGTGGCTTCTCAAATGGTGAATCCCCCTTCAGAAATGGAGTCGGTGAAAATATTCATCAACAACTTACTCCCGAAA
This sequence comes from Bassia scoparia, assembly GCA_008642245.1. Taxonomy (NCBI): domain Eukaryota; kingdom Viridiplantae; phylum Streptophyta; class Magnoliopsida; order Caryophyllales; family Amaranthaceae; genus Bassia; species Bassia scoparia. The sequence goes on along the minus strand of SNQN01005667.1, from coordinate 1,260 downwards.
TACCGCAACCACCTTCGGTACTTAGATTTGGGAACTTTTGACAAGATCTACCGCATCGGCATTGAGACTGAGGATGACCTTATCAAAGAAAACTCTAAGAACAAAGGAGCCTACAACAAAAAGAATGATGCATCTAACTCCAAGGATGTATCAAGCATCAATGCMATTGAAATTCCTAGCAACTATGGAAACAACAACAACAACAATGGCAATGGCAATGGTGGCAGGCCRCRCTTYCGCCGCAGGCGCACTTACACTCCGCTTGGGATGACTCAAACCCAAACATTTGAAAGGCTCTCCAATCAAGGCTTAATCTCCCCAATTGGGCCTATCTCTGATCCTCCTGTGGAGAAAAGGTCCGCAAGATGGGATGCGAACAAATACTGCAAGTATCACCTTGGCAATGGCCATGACCTTGAGGATTGTATCACCCTTAAGGATTATTTACAAGACATGATTGATGATGGAAGGCTTCCTCTCCCTCCCGGGGCTAAGAAGCCAAACACTCAGACAAGTCCGCTGGGAGTACTCATGCTCGAAGAAGGGGAGATCACCTTGGACCCCTCTGTCCTCATCACTCCCACAACGGTTGCACTAACCGTGGACTCTCTCAACAACGTGCCAGTTCAAGGCCCTTCACTAGAGGAAGAAGTGAACAAGTCCGGAGAGACCATGACAACTCACGGTGATCTTCCTAAATATCTGCTCCATGAAATATGGGAGCGCTGCAATATCAAGTCCCTAGCTAGGGGCATGTGCGTCAACCGCAAATGGAGGGAAGAAATAGTCGAGTTCGCTTGGAGTGCTATCATTCTTGATGTCTACAACCTGTGGAAAGCCAAGGGCCTTTTCCTTGATCCAGACGAATCCACCGCTCCGAAATTCTGGCTCATGTGGCTCAAGCAGTTCACTCCTCTAACACCCCCCAAAAGTTCATCACCAGCATGCACGATGCACACCGAGAAGAAGCAACATGGAAACGRCAAACCGTGAAGATCACTACTCCAGGAGGCAAGGTCATCAAGTTAACCATGTGCGAAGGATCAATGCTCGAGGATCCTGAATCTGAGATTGAGTCTAAGTCTAGTGTTGTAAAAGCTAGGATAGCTAGTCCTAGGGAGTGTCCTCCCGAGTCTGTCAAGGAGCCTAGTATCCCCCTCTCCCATGTCAATCAAGTCTCTTTTGAGACAAACTTATCTCTACTCTTTTCAGAGTTTAATAACATGCTCCTTTCTGCTTACTCCTCTTTTCCTTCTTATG